>CAAE01015019.1:1326266-1341071 GCA_000180735.1 Tetraodon nigroviridis
TCTCAACTCTGCTACTTACATCAAAAGCTTGTCAGCCTGAGCACATGAAAGCCTGTTTTCAGAGAGCCGCCAGTCGTCTGAGTGGAACATTCGACGCAGCTTTAATTTTTATCCTCGGAGCCAGTCGGCGGAGGAGCTGAATTGGTAGCCCATCGAGGCAACCATGGGTCAGTGCATATGCATTTTATAAAAGTGTTTTTTCTTTACTTCCTCAAGTGTGTTTCCCTTTGTATTTTTCTCTTTGCTGGTCTACAGAATAAATAAAGTCTAAACATCTGCAGCGGATCAATAGCATCTCAGCATCAATCAGACTGGTGGTTGGGATAAAAAGCCGCCAGGCTATTAGCTTTGATGCTCGTGCGTCTGTTACTGGGGCCTTTTCTTTTGCTGCCAGCCAGATTTGATGGTTTGGCATCATTCCATCAGCAAGCCAGACCTAGCTGGTGAGGTTCTTCATGTCCTCTTGCATGAAATATTACAAGTATCTCTTGACACAATCCAGATGCAGACGGTGTAACGGCCCCACCGACGCATGTGTTCTGACTGAAAAGCTGGCTGTATCGAGATGACAAAATGCCATTTTGCCAACAGCCGTGGCGAGGAAGACGGCCTGCAGATAAATCTCTCTTGTCGTTATTGAAACAAAGCAGGCGGGTTTATTCCAGAGGAGTTTCTCTAACAGCGCATCGTCTTGTGAAGGTACAACAGAAGGTGCAGTAATAAATCATGTGCTGCATACAAACACACCATAATAGTTCTTTGCTTATTCAATATCGGGACGCCAAATCAGAATGTGAAGCGTGTTCTTTGTCTCCTTCTGAAATTTTTTTTTTCTGTATTGTTATTTTGTTTTATCAAAACACCCATTTAATATTCAGGTGGATTCCTCCCTCGGCGTTCCTCTGTCGCCTTTGTGCTTGGTTTGGGTCAATAAAAGTGTTGTTTAAGGCTCCATCCATGGCGCCACACAAATCCCATCCTTAACAAAAATGGCCTGAAGCCATTATATAATGAGGATAATCATCAAGGATGGAGCGGCATTAGAAGGCCGAAGAGCACCCACTGCATCAAATAATTATTTTTCCCTTCAAGTTAGATCAGTAAGCTAAGTAGGATGCTGCAGAGCTGAGAAAAACACTGCTTATCCGGCTGATAAGGAAATGTACTCAGTGGTCACGGTGGTGATTCTAACATACAAAAGCCTCTTTATTGTTCAGCCTTTAGAGCAGCAGCATGTAATCCATGCATCCTCACGCATGTCCCGTCCCTTTAAAGGCCTGGGATGTATGACGTGTCATTTAAAACCAGATTCCCAGCACAGCACAAACACACCTGTTGACAAACCCACTGGAGCTAAGTCGATTGTCCACGAGCAAACAGGGATTTTCAGGAGTGTTGATACATCTGTCCTTTCTGAAATGGTTGCAAGCCCGTGTGCCACGATGATTCATCCACTTGGTGAGAGGCATTAACATTTTGAACATGGGGGGATATCGAACTGAGGGATTACATCAAGCCGGTCCTGGATGGATCAGATCTGGAGGTATTAAAAGTTAAAAATAAGAAATCTTGCAGCCTTGCTCCTTCCTGTTTCTGATTGGGTGATTCAGGAGGTTTAACAGTAGCGCCGATTCCATGGGAAGATGAATCCCCTCACTCACCATCACCCCCGTCTTAGCCGCTCTTTTCCACAGAATAGAAAACCAGGTGTGGACCTGACCAGTTTCACCTTTGGACTCAGATCCAGGCCTGATCCGAGGACAGACTCTGATCAATAACAGTGGGGTCGGTATTTGGCCTTGTGGTGATTAACCACAAGGGGTGGTGTATCCTGGGGGTCCTAAAAGTTAGTAGATGATTTTTAAAAAATCATTTCATTCATTTATCAACATTTGTACTGATTTCTGGTCAGTAGTAGTCCCTTACTTTTAAAACATCAATAACCTTCGTGCATCCGTGTTACAAAGAATATCCCTCACATGTGCAGAACATTAGATAATATTTAATTTTTGTGTCCACTTTTAGCACTTTGAGTTGATTTGGGAACTTATTCATTGCCTATGGCCACAGAAGACCAATTTGCCACTGCTAATAAACTCCCCCAGTATCAAACTGTTCCTTAGTTATTAAGCTCCAAAGAAATTGGCCCCAGAACTTAATTATAAATTCTCGATAGCCACTGATAGCCGTCTTATTTCAGGATCTTCAGATAGGGAAATGTGAGCTCACCATCTGCTGATTGCTCCGAGAAGGAGCCTGACATGGAATGTGTCTTTTCTTTTTTTTTTGTATGATAAACTTGTTTAATTCCACTTTGTTTGATGCAGCGCTACGAATATGCATGAGTGAATATGCATTATTAAGACAGCCAATTCAGGCAGCTTTAGTGCAATAAGGGAAGGTGTCCTCCGTGTTAATCTCAGAGGCATTTCCCTGCTGCTGACAGTGCGTGTATCAAAAGTTAGAGGCTATGTTCCAGGTCTTATTTCATAATCATGTGCAGCGTTTGCACATTTTAATAAAGATTTCAGAAAGGAGGGAATCCTTCAGTTCTGTCTGCACACGTTCATCTGTATGTAAATATCAGAGATGATGGTAAAAATCTGAAACTAGACCAGAGTCTGAAGGCGTTTCAGACATTAGGACAGAGTAAGAACCACTTTCTGGTCAAATGCAGTTGCAAAAAGTACAATTCACTCATAGCAGGAAGGCTCTGGTTCCATTCCTTCTGTAGGTTTTCAATTGTTTTCCTTCATCTTTTAGTGGTCAGCTGGGGAAAAAAAGACATGTTGGAAGAGGTGGGCAAACATTACGGCTATCTAATTTGCCATTATTCCTTTGCGCAAAAAGTGTTTGTGTATCTCCACTCGCTGGGAGCCACGGCAACGGGCGGCATCGTGCAGTCCTTGGAGCCAAGTCCAAGGAGCCTGGTGCAGCCCATCGATAACTGTAAGCCAATTAAAATCACTCTTCATTTAAGCTGTGATCTCTATTGATTCGCCTTTCAATTTCTATCCATCAGACCATCAGTCTGCTTTGAAGGGCCTGGCGAGTGGGCCCGCGGACTGATCGGGCTTTTCTCAGGCTCAAGGCAGCCGGTGACACGAGCTGTTTTTCTACAGCAAACAAAACCCGTCAAGACTGAAAGATAGGCGTATTGATTTTGCTGCAAAGCTGCACAGACAAAACAACAGAAAAAGAAAAAAAAAAGGTGCTGTGTCGTCAAACAAATCCAGTTCCAGCTCAGAACGGTAAAACAACAAGCTGGAGAGGATGACTGCAGATCCAGGCTCAATACTGTATTTCAGTGGCTATTGGTTTTCACATCAACATCCTTAAAGTCCTGAGTTAATTAACCTAATTCCGGCTGGTTTGTGACTGTCTTTTCAGAATGAGCCTTTTGTTAGTGAGGTTTTGTCAGAGTCAAGCTGACTTTGAACAGATTTCTGGTGGAATCAGAACGCAAAGCTAAACTTGCTCCAAGCAACTATGGTTTTTCTTCTCCTCTTTTGCCATCTACCTCTCTTACCAAGGTTGGGAGCTGGCGTTATTGACCACACAATAATTGGTGTGAATAAGTAAATAAAAAGGGGGATGCACATGCACTATTACAGTTTCCTTTCTGCTTACGTTGATTTATTACTGTCGTGTAAGCAAGCCTCGATGCTAATAATCTGGTGCTTGCAGTTGCATTTCTACCGAGCTCCGCTGCTTTCGTGCAGGCTGGGGGGCCTTGAACTGTCAGTGTCTTCCCCCCGGAGCTCCAGAAACACACAGTTTCAACTTTCTGGTTCAGCAGCTTTGATAATAATCTGACCTCACCTGTTTGGTCGACTCCGGGAGTCATGATTTCCATCCCGTACTCTGAGAGCCAGTATTCATCCCACTGCCTTCCCTTTCTAGAAGGGTATTTTGTGACAAGCCTCCTCTACAGCCGCCTCCTCTGAAGCTGCTTTGGACTGAGGCCATGTTTTTTTTCCCCACAAATCACTGCCAATTAACATTAAAAGCTGGCAATAGGTGGCACCTCTGTTTTCATTACCGTCCTCCGATAAAGAACACCCACCCAAACAGGCAGCAACAATGCATCTAAAGGTCACCTTGACGTGGCGACGAGCCGGTGAATTGTGTGAATACGGGCAAAAACAGAAGCAGACTCTACGTTTTTTTTTAATGCTAAACGAGCTCGAAAAGTGCACCTAAAGGCTATGTACATTAAACAGAACTTTCATGAAATAATGATACGCTCCAGAAGGTGCTACTTTTATTTCCTCTGATTTATTCATCGTGGCATTTCAGAGGACATGTGTACAGCTGCCAGACCTGAAGTAGGTTACCTCTGCTCCTACACCTAATACACCGTGAAGGTCTGGGCCACATCTGGCTCTTTCTCATGCCTGTAGGCTGTTTTCTTTACCCTGCCTGGTACACTGTGTTTTACAGGCCCGACAGGAAGGTGTGCAAGTGCATTTAGTCCTGCTTCTATCACACTCTTGTCTTAGTCTGATCAAACAATAATAATACAACGATAATAAATTGATCATTAATAATGAAGTTGTCGTTCCCGTATTTTAGAATTATGGACTGGTACATGACACTGTTGCAGAGATCAAAGATCAAATAAAGTATACAGCAATTAATTTATATTATGTAATATATCTGTCATGTTAAAAAGCCTTTTCGTTCGTTGTACCTCACCTCTGCAGACACTCAGCACCCTGACTATCTAATTCCTGCTCTCGGGTCACAGCCAACAACTGTCTCTGATGCCACGTTCGGCCCTCTGTGCTGCTGAGCTGTCGCTATGACGACGCTTTCCGCCTTCCGCGCCCTGGCATGTGCCAGGGAGCGCCCCCCTGGCAGCTCCTTAGTGGTGTTTCCAGTCTGCCACACTGCTCCCACCATGATTAATTACCATCCTGATGGAATGTGAAGGATCCTGAAATGTTGCAGTGATGACACGAACTCGTCAGCACTGGCCAGCAGGGAGGAGCTCATGGCACATCTGGAAGGACGGAGAGCAAAGAAAAAAAAGTCGTTTTAAAATTCCCATTATCTTCATTCTTATTCTGAGATAACGTCCATATTGGATTAACTTGACTTTTCTACCAGCCTACCTCCCTCCCGTTCATACTAACTTGTTATTGATTAAGCCAATTTAAATTCCACTTCCACTCACAAAGTACAATTATTTCATCACGCAGTGCTAGAAAAGAATACTTTTTCTTCTTTAAGACAACAATTAATAATTACTGACAGCAAAAGACCAGTAAAAACTTGGCTTCATTATTATTTTTTGCAGGTCCACATCTATATGCTCTGTGCTCCCTCCATTCAGGCTGTCAGCAGCAGGCATTAAAACTTCATGTAGCCACTTTTTAGGTCGTAGTTTTCTACGTGTTTAATCCACTCGTCTTGGTTAAAAACAGTAGGGGAAGGTAGCGCTTGATGAAAAACACAAATGACATACCAAATTTCCCTGATGAATTGGTCCATTTACTGAAATAAATTGAATTGATGCAAAGGATCCCACAGGAGCAGAAAATTGTGCAGCTATGGATGAAAACCCTTTCAGAGCTGAGGCACCTCGCAGTTGCCAAGATTATTAGTATTATGCATAAGGCTTGTAAAGATGTGCTGACAGCCCATGTTTATCCTTCTTAATAATAGCTTGTTGTCGATTTTTTTCCCCCCCCGCCCGAGCTAAATTTTTTACTAATTAACTTGGGGCAAAAAGAGGAACAAATGCAATTATTTAAATGAAAGCCGCTGATCGCTTTGTTATTGTGTGAGGGGATCTTTCCTTGGGATCTCAATTATGATGATATTTCTCTTCCTCTGTTGATATTTCAGATGTGCAAATCCTAACCATGCTAACTGCTCCCCACTTTCTTTTGTGCATAATAATATTCTATAAACCTTGCAAAAACAAGTAAAATGCATGTCTTCCTGACAACCTAAATTCATCACAAGGTAAAGGAGCGAGTGACGGGACGTATAGATAGTGTATATTTTTAGCCAGGTTTAACCCTGGTCTTCACTGCTGCGCTTGCCCCCCACTGACCCGCTCTCATGCTTCCACGGAGGACGTGGGAGGTCAGTTATATCTAAATTCCATCAGGATGAGGCAGATGAATGGGTCAACAGCTGTGAGGCAGAGCTACGCGGAGCCATCGTTACATCTGAACAGGCAGATTAACTAGCGTCATTTTACTAAGACACAAATAGAAACCCTTTTGGTTTTTTTGAAATCAAACCTGGAAAAGTGTGTTTATTTGTGTATTTTAAAGAGCAAAATGCCGTTTTAATTGCTCTTTATTCAAACCTTCTGCTCTCATCAAGGATGTCCAAAGTCAGACAGTTACCGGCGGATCAGAAAAGTCCATTTGCAGCAGCCGTATTGCTGCAGGGTGCAGGCGGATGATTTGCCATCTCGGCAGTGACCCCAGTGTTCTTTTGTGCTCTTGAAAGCCTCGTCTGATTAGTAAGGTCGCTAGCTGAACATGCGTGGGATTTTCTGCTTCATCTGAAAACGAGAGGGTGCAGAGCTGGTCCCACCTTCCTTTGTGTGTCTGTGTTGGGGAAGGTTTTATTTGTTTTTATCACAGTGGATACTTCGCTGCTTTCATTCATGCGTGGTTAAAAATGACACTCTCTGGTTTAAACATTGGCCATCAAACGCCTGCAACTCCCTTTTTTTTGGATCCAGTTGAGCTGAGTGGAAAACCTGGAGGAGGTAATGAGGATTTCGCCACGCGGGAAGGAAACAGCGCTCCGCTGCCCCAGCGGCTTCTGCTCAGATCAATGCTCATTAATCTTTCTGTGTGGGACCTGGATGTGCTTTTTAAGGGGTTGAGGGTATGCTGACCCCAGTGCTGCGTGGCTTTTTAGGTCCAACATCCACAGTTTTCTGAGTTTAGACCCTGCGGCAGTTCTGGTCCGTCCGTCTGTCTGTCTGTCTGGCTCAAATTCTGCATCAGTAGCTAAAGTGATGGAAGCCTTATTTAAAGCAATAAAGGCAGCAGACAAGTTTGTTAATGACAGAATACATCTTAAAAGTACCATTTAGTTCTGTCATTGATGAAAAACAAGTAAAACTAATTCAATTTGAGTATTTTCGTATGTCAACACATCTGAAAATCCCATCATGGTTACGCATTTAAAGTATTCATCAAAAACAAAGGAGTTTGTGGCAAAGAAAAGAGCCAGCTTGATTTATTATTCTTTCTTCCCTAACCACTCACCTCTTTCAGACAGAGGAAAGGTTAATTTGACAGACTTCAGACCTTGACAATGTAATTTGGGCCCTTTACGCTTTCACACACAACCTGCACATGGCAGAAATGTTAAAAAGTGCTTAAGAAAAGTTTAAAAGGTAGAGTAATGTCACAAATGTGAGAAATTCATCATTATTTCGTATGCATGCAGATATATCGGGATGTAAAAGGTTCTGCAAAAGCGGAGATAGAAACTGTAGTATTCACGTCAGGCCAGTAGGTGGTGCTAGCAACGCGTTCAACCTGCAGAATTTTGAAAAATAATGAAATAGACACAATCTGAAAGAGAACATGGCCAGACCTGCAAAAACATGCTTGTTTGGATGAAAGATGAGTTGTTTTTAGCTCATTTTAACTAGAAATCAGTGAAGCGTTGAAAGAAAATCCACGGGGAGTTGTGCTAACCAGGGGGGGTTTGTTCGGGAAATGACCCCTTCAATTACAGTCGCAGGGTTTTAAGGAATTTACATCTCCAACTTTGTTGTATTTGTTCTCAGGCTGGTAAAACACCCGCAGAGGCCAAAAATAAATAAATAAATTAAACTGTGCAACAAAACGTGGGGTGCCAGAAAACCACCTGGAAAGGTGGGAGCAGACATCGGCACCGCTGTGAAAAAACATTTGAGGGAACGATTCCCTCTCAAGCGGAGTGGTGAAAGTGTGTTGGAATACTTTAATGAATCTGCGTTTATGATCCCCGTGCAAATCAGCCACCCACACAAGTGTTTCACACAGAAGCTAATATACCGTTGTAATGAATTATACCCAGCAGATCACATGACAGACATAATATTAACTTTTTATTCAATCCTACTAATATTGGTGGGGGCCCCAGAGGGGCATTAGTGTGTGTGACTCTGTAGCTTCAGAGCTGGAAGAGATTCGGTCTCAGCGGAGCGAGCAGCACAAACAGCAGCATCCGAAGTCATCGCTTTTCTGAAGCCGACTACTTCGGTTTCACCTTCAGAGCGACACGGTTTGAATAACCAAATGCAGTGGTGGAGTTTAGTACCCTCTATCCGTCTGCCCCGCTCAGAGCTGCGTTCTGAGGACGCAGACAGCGATGGCAGCCATAACCTCCACAAAAAAAAAAAGGTTAAATTAAGAGCACTTAGTGAGATGACGCTAATCCAGGCTGGCACCAGTGCATAAAAAGTATAAACACATTTATTTAAAAAGAAGCTCATAGCACAGAACTGTAATTTTTTACACGAGACAAAAGCATCAGTGCTTTTAAGGAGCCATAAATATCCCGTGTTTCAGAAGGGCCTCTTTATCTTTTGCTTTTCCAAATTAAATTCCAGTAGTTTTTGGTAAAATATCCAAGGATGTCTCACTCCTGCCATCAGGATAGCAAAATAAAAGAAATCAAAGTCATAATTCAGGATGACACGGGTGCCCTTACTAGTCCATCACACAAGTTTAAAAGTTCACCCCCACGGCCCCCCCCAAAAAGGTTGCAGTGACTTTTTAATAATTCAGAACACGTTTGAGGTGTCTCGACTGGCGGCAATCACTCTCGCTGCCGTCTAGGGATCCAGAGAAATCCAAAGCATGGTGCATGGTTTTGACACGCTGGCAGATGGCAACCCCGGTTATAAAACAAGGCTGACTTTCCTGACGAATAGAGAGGCAGCATGGAACTGGTGGCTGTGCAGAGGAGCGCTTCTGAGGTGGCACGCTCTGCTATCATGTTCATCTCTAGCCAGTAATAAAAAGGCGTTATAATATGTTTCCCATGGTTGGAACACAGTTTAGCATCTTGCGCTTGGTTGGCCACAGCTTGTCTTGCTGGCGAGTATCGGAAGAGGGTTCCTCAGCCCACTGACGCAGCCTTGAAACTTAGAGGAGAAACATCTCTGCAGCCTATGTAGGTGGACCCGAGTCAACGTTTATCAGGAAAATTGTGTTTCTAAGTAACGCACAGGTCTGCGATTTATCTTCTGATGAATTGTAGGGCTTCAGATGGTTTAAACCACACGTCAGCCTTCGCCCTGAAGACATAAGAGCAATTTCAGATCCAGTATCTGTCCAGGGCTCTCTGACATGACCACCTGAGGCCTTTCTCCACACGGTGGAGTCCATACTTTGAAATCTTTTACATACGGTATCGTTGTAGGTGTGTGTGTGGAAGTATACAGCCTGCATTTTTATATCACAAATGAATAGAGAGTAATAACAAATGTATTTCTCATTAAAACACTGTGCCGGCACCTAAACCTAGATTAATTTACAGTGCGTGTTACTGTGGGCGATGCAGAGTGTAAAATTTACATTTCAGCAGTCAGCTGACTCTTCTCCTATCCACAGAATTAATTTAAGAGATTTATGGTTTTTAAATCGATCTGTCCCAGTTTCCCCCAAACCTCTGTGAGTAAATAAGAGAAAAACAATAAAGGAAGAGGATAAACAGCCTTCTAGTGACCACGTGAACAAAGCCTTAGCCGATAGCAGTTTGAGATGGTTTAATATTTAATGATTATCTCTGAGTCCAGGAACAAACACTGGGAATCTGTATCTGTGAGCTGATCTTTGGGAGTAGTTTAGAGGTATTTATAGCAACTTCTGCCCAGATGAATAAAAAAAGACTCATATGGGTCAATCACCACTATGGATCACATCTGGTTCCCCAGCATGGACAAATGAAAGGCCTCAGCTGGAGTTTTCAGTCAGAGGAGAGCCAAACACACCATAAACATCCTAAAAAGTGGCCCTCATGTGAGGCACCATTCTCTTCTACATGATGGCTGACTTCATTTGGCGTCTAATGCCCCCGGGAGATGATTACCAAGTGGCGTTGAACAATGAGGGGACGGATTCAGTTATTAAACCCCAAATTATGTCGCTACTCCTACACAGCCTGTGTAGGAGTCAGAGAGCTTTACATCTGGAGATGCAAATGTCTGATGTTCATAAAGATGTTTCTGTGTTTGTGCAACTGCAGTCCAGCACTTCTGGGAATCGACTTGTTGTCAGATTAAACAGAGTCCGTCTGTATTTCCTCCCACTGACAATCGTCTCTTTCAGCCTGCCATTTTCACCTGAGCAGTCCCATTAAATCTCTTCTGGCGTTCCGTATGTTAATGTCTGCCTCGTGGCTGCAGGTCTCGCCCTGAATTCCTGACAGGCGCTATTTCCAGTAATTAGAATGGAGCTAGCTCCCAGTGATGCTCCAGCTTTTACCTTGTAAAGGTAAAAAGATCCCTCCAGTTTGCCTGAGGGCAGAATCTGGCATTTTTGCAGAGCAGAAGGTAGAAAACTGTTATTTCTGTGTTGTTTCTGTCAACGTGTATGTTTTCATCAGGCCCAGACACTGACATTAATTAGGTTGTCTCGGGTTGTTGTGAGAGTTCTTGCTGACTTCTTTAGCAACATAGGGATGTTGATGAGACAGGGTTTATTATTGCTCATGCTAGCTGTTAGGTAAAGGTGTATTTTAGTTAACTCTGGAACCTGATATCAAAAATCCAATTTTCATTTTGAATGGCTAAAAATCATCCACAACTGAGCACACTTTTATTTGTTGTGATTTACTTTTTATTTCCAAAAGTAGACTAAAGCCGAAAGTGGAAAAGCATCTTATTTAGCCTTCATCCTGAAACAATCTCTACTAAAGGTCTCGTTTCTGGTGCAGCTCGCTTACAGTCTGCACATAAATGGACCGTAAGCAAACTGCACCAGGGGGAAGACCTTTATCACAACCTTCTTTCTCTCAGTTGGTCAGTTTATTTACGTCTTTCATCAGCGGGTCAGACCGGTGCTTTGGCAGTTTTTGCATACGGATCCATGTGATCCAGCGAAGTGACAGCAAAAGGTCAAATGCAGAGCATCCTGGACAGGATGCAGCACCGAAAGGCTGCCATGACCTTCAGGCACCGGCGTTCTGGGAAGAGGAGATCGGCGTTATGATGCGGGGAGTCATTGAAAGACGCTGCCATGATTAGTGGAGGGGTTTATTTGTGACTTCATGTTAGTGAAAGGTCACACCAGAGCCCGGGTCTTTGGTTTGAGCCGGCGCTCATGTATTATGTAGAGCACATGTCGCGGCGGCGGAATGGTCCCGAGTCGGCCGCGCCTCCCGGTTGAGTTCCAAAAAAAATGTTTGTTATGAATGGGGGCCTAATGGAGTTGCAGGGACTCATCAATCATCCCTGGAAGTTTGGCAAATGTTCTCCTGCCCTTTGTGGCGTCACATTTTCGAGGATCAATAGTTCGCGGCTCCCTCTTTATCGTCAGATAATTTCCCGTCATTCTCCGGGTATCATTCAATCGCCTCGCGAGAGCAACAGACGGAAAACAAGGTCAGCGTACGTTGCAGAAACTTCCATTTATCAGATGGATTAAAAACCCTGCAGAGGGGGGAGAAAGCGGTTTTTATTTCTCCGAAGGCACTGTTGTATAAAACCAGAACATTAAACAAGGGTACATAAATTTTATCAGAAAATACTAGCGTTAGCAACAAATTTAGCATCATTGTGTTTTTTTGTGTACTTCTTACAAATGTCGCAGGTGTTTTTAACTACGAATCAGATATATAAACAGCATAATCCATATAGACTATCAATCAAATGTGACAGATTTGTGAAACCAAGGAGAAAATAGAAAAGTCTGGTGGGCTGCCAGGTCTTATCTGAGGAACAGCCATGTAGAGGCAAACCGCAGTGAGTCAGAAAGAGAGAAAAAAATAAATAAATTAGTAAATATCAAGCATGGTGGGTGATAATTCACACCGGGGCTTCTACCCAGATCCAGCTGGGCTGTGCACAAAGCCATGACAGTGATGAGGGGATGCTGAGGTCCAGACGAGGGGAGAGAACCGATCAACGGGTAGGCAATCTTAAAACGAAATCTGGACCTCCGACAACTTAAAACGTTTAAATACAGACCAGACATGAATGCGGTTAATAGTTGGTACTATTGCGATAACAACACCAGATTCCTTCTATTTTCAACTGGTAAAACCTACAAACAAATCAAATCCTCGCTGACACCAACTACAACAGAAAGCCGGCTCGCTGTATTGGCGCTGACATGCGGGGTAATTGCCCTGTCCGCCGCTGAAATGTCACGGCTGTTCTCATCCCAGGTGGGCTATTCTGTCAGCTAATAAATGCCATTGCCCCTTCCTCGGTGCCATGGCATGGTATCGCGAAAAAAAATCAGCAGATGACACACACCTCAGCGCAGATGTAATTAGCAGCACTTATCAAGATGTGATCTCCTGCCTGATTTGCTGCAGGCTTGGTGTTTCGCTGCTCTTTAGAATCGGGCAGCTTTAAGGGGATTAAAGGGATTCTGAATAAGACTCGTCTCCATTTGCTCTTCTAAGCATGTTTCACTGTTACGGTGGCAAGACTATTAAATCAATTCATGGGCATTCAAAGAGGGGCTTATAATTAAGTAAATACACTGCCTTGCTACTTTTAATAGACCTTCTTTTTGCCGGTACCACAGTTTGTTTTAGCAGAGATATGAGATAGAACTAAGTAACGCTACACTCCTTTGTGAGAAAATTAGAAATGCATTCATTCCAGACGACCCCAGTAAGACACCCCATTTTTCCCCTCCACATGCAAAAAAAAAAGAAAAAAAAAACTATCTCCGGCACATATGACAGTTTGTCTTTAATTTCAGCCAGCAATTACTGAAACCTTATCTCATTTATATGGTAATAACAGCCTCTGATGTCAGCTCTGGCAGCGCGGTTTAGCAGCTAAGCGGGAGCGGCCCTTTGTGGCCGAGGGGCTCTTTGGCTCCATTCTGCCTGCATGACTGCACTTACTGACAAAGTGAGGTCAGTGACAGAACGGATAGAGCAACACCACTCTGTGTGTGTACGTGTGTGTGAGTGTGTGTAAGGCTAAAGGAGGGTTAATAATCTTTGAAATACCGTTAGCATGTGCTTTAGTTGTATGAGCAGGAAGTATCCCAGCTGCATTCATACCACAAGTGAGAACCAGGAAGCCTAACTAACTGCTTAGGTTGGTTATTTGCACTAAACTTGATCCATGACCACAGGCAACAGCCAGAAAGCTAGAATGCGGAATCCAGGATTTTGGTTCTGGTGTTTGGTGTTCAAAAGGAGGTATCATCTCAAAAATGCATCTGCATAGTGACCCAAAGCAGCGGTCTCCATGGAGGACTTGTAGGTGTTGCTCATACCCGGAGGTCATCCAAAGGTCTGGCTGCAAACACAAGCTGTGAGAGTGAAGAAGTGACAAAAAATATCTAAAAGGTGCAAAAACTCTCAGAAAGTGAAAAATGATGAGCCGTCCCGAGTATCAGATTGAAGGTGTTTGTTGTCATTAGCGCTTTTAAGACAGGAATAAATTTGTCCTCTGCTGAGCATAGGGAGTCTTTTTCAGATGGCTGACACAGATTTGATCCTTCTTTTCTCTGCTGCATGTGGGGAAATCAGACGGTTCTCCTACAAAAGCAGAATGGGGACATTAATGAGAAGCACACTATTGATTTTCTATGAAAACGCTGCTGCTTTGTTGAATTTCCTTAACCTTGGCTTCAGTGAACCTGAGGCTGTTCAATTCAATTTTCTTTGTTAGGCTTTTCATCTCTCTCTCTCTCTCTCTCTCTCTCTCTCTCTCTCTCTCAAATGAGAAAATTTCATTAACTCTTAACTCCTGTGTTTGCCATCTGTTGTTTCATCCCTTGTTTTAGGCAAACTCACACTGTTCTCCCTCCTCTTCCCTGACGGTTCCGCGCCACCGTCTCTCTCGGTTTTGCGTTTCGCGCCGAGTTTAAGGCTAATTTGGGCTCAGCAGGTTTGGCAGGTCAGAGAGGGAGCACCCAGAGGGCGAGCACCGTCGGGCGGGTCAGCGAGCCGAGGTTCTGTATGCTGCTGGTGAGTTCAGCAGGCGGAAGGTTTCTCCTTGCCAGGCCCGTAGGTGGTTGCTCCAGCATGGACCTCATTCCGTTCGTCCAAGATTCCAGGCTTATCATGGGATATCCTGGGAATATTTTTGATATTCCCTAGAGAGTGTAACTGAGGCCATTTGGCCATTTGTGTTCTTTTTTTATCACATTTTATCACCGAATTTCACTCATATTACAAACGCGTCCGGGGAAAGCATTTCGTTCTATTTTGTTCCGGCTTATTTCCGGCACCATGGGAGGCTTATCTCGCAGCTCCGAGGCCACGTGGATGGCTCAGTCTGCGGGATGCTGAGGCAAAAGCCCCCCACCACCACCACCACCCCCCACCCTTGCAGCAACCTGGAACCTCCTGTTGTAAACTAGGTCGGAGTAGAGAGGAAGAGGTGCTGCTGGCAGCGCTGAATTATTCAGCCCGGGACCGCCGAGCTCTGATAACACCAGCAGAACAACAGCCAAAGAGCACCCATCAGCTCCTGAGGATGCTAGCGAACGCCCCGCATTTGCTCTTTAATTCTGCATCCTACCAAAAAGCAATGCAATCTTACCAATCATCTCTACGTTGTCGTGTACAGGCAGATTTCTCCGGACTTTCTGATAAGAAAAAGCCCGATTGAATGAAGATGCGCCGAACTCTGCT
>CAAE01015019.1:1342252-1386538 GCA_000180735.1 Tetraodon nigroviridis
CCGCTCGCGAAGTCTCTTTGCACGCACGTTTTGCATGACTGGATAAATAAATCTTTACAGGAATTTAGAATAATGGCTCCATCGTGATCTGGCACTGGTGAGTCACAGATCACCAAGATTGTTGATGGCTTCTTCAGTGCTTATGAGGAGCTCAAAATGCTAATGAACACGTGTGTTAGCGCGGTACAAACGTGGTTTAGCATAATGGTATTTGCCGATTCCCAGGCTCTAGTTAGTTATGCAGACATGTATGCATTTAATCTGGACATTCATCAGGATGGTGAATCCTGCATCACGGGGTGAGGAAACGTGCGCCCTCTCAAACCGTCAGGATCACATGCGCCATGCCTGGCTGCCAACTGACCCATGCGTCATTATTAGACGGGCTGGGGTGAGAAGTTAGTCGACATTTTTGCCAATTTACTGAGGTGCTGCATTGTTGAAGGTGATGTGTTCTGGGGAAAAACAATGAACAAATCATCCCTGTTTGTCTACAAATTAAAAGCATGCAATAAAGGGAGAAGTTAATCAAATAGAAATAGGCCCGACGCATCCAAACAAGTCAGGTATAACCGAAGGATTGATTGCTGTGAGTTCTTCTCTAACTGAAGCTTCCCACCTAGTAGGTAATTAGGAAGTGAACAGATGCTGGTATTGAGTGCTTGGAGAGCTGGAGGGAGGCAGTAATTGTTTTCCGTTGATTACATGGCCTTTTGACAGGAAAGTGGGTCACGGCGGTGCTGACCACCACACCTTCGACAACTACTTTTCCAACAGAAAATGTTGATGTCGTGCACTGGCTTCATCTGACGACAGAGGCCTCAAGCAAAGGAATTTGGAATCTTAATTTTGAAATCAATCAGTAACAGCCTTTACACCTAAAGAGTAAAAAAAGAAAAGAAAGATTAGGTTTGCTTCTCCGCCGCCACATTAGGTTGCTTAGCCACTAGCTTCCTTGCCAGTCTGAAAGTTGTCAGCCTACATTTGATCGAATCTCTGACTTGAGGGACTTCTAATCTGCGCTCGGCACAGATCTACTTTGTTCTCAGAGTTTCTGCTGCCCTTGTGCTGCTGCGATCAAAGCTGGATGCGCTTTCTTCTCAAGGCGCTGCTTAATCTCCATGATACATCCCATGCCAGTCCTTGGTCGTCCACTATATCTGCTCTTCTTCCTCATTAGCGTCTCCTCTCTGCCTCGGCTCAGGTTTATCTTCCTGAGGCTTTCAAGGAAACTCCACACTGTCTTTGATTGACACCAGATTCATGTGCGCTGCATCCCTGACTCTGCATCCGAGGAGTTGGTTTCTGGGCTCTTCGGGGGTTTTTTTGTGCTTTTTGACACATTTTCTTAAATAAAAGACTCACTTTTACAGATGTTATCATACATTAAACCCATCCAATGTTTTCACTGTAAATTAAACATATTCTGCTTTTCCTTGTACCCTTATAACCTTTCTCTGGCGCGTCAGTTTTGCTTTCCTTGAATAATGGCGCCACTTGCTGGCAAGATCCCTCCAACCATTTTTCCTAAACCCAACACAAATCCGTGACCTGTTTAGGACAAAGGCTGGTGTTCGGTGTCTCCAGTGTTCCACCGCAACCGTAAAAGACAGTTAATGCGCCGTGATGTCCGGTGTCCCATCGTTCTGCTCCAGAGGTCAAAAGTTCATCCCTGTGACGTCAACACAGCAGCGGCGGCTTTCATTTGCATTCACTAATCGAGGGATTAAGAGGGATGGTTCACAGACAATCAGGGCAGCCCCCTGGCTTTTTTACTGCAGCTGAAGCCTCTCTTGGCACCGCCGACCGTTGCCCTGACAACCTCATGTCACCGCCTTAGACAGTACAACGCTCCGTGTGATCTGTGAGGAGCTCCTGACAGTGAAAGTGTCCTGTTCTGTTATTTCAATCCAAAATATTTGAAAAAAAAATAATAAAAAATTGAAAGTAGACGCACGTGAACTAGTTTTTGACCCTGTCACGTCTGGCTTGTGTATCTGGCAGGTTAGAGGCCCAGAGGGTTTTACTGGAATGCCTAGCAGTGGGCAGCTGGCTTGTAAAACTCTCCCAAGATCAGAGCTTTTCACCGGACATATGGCAGAAATGTGTCTTCAGTGACAACACGTTTATTTTATTTCATCTTTTTTGGAGGCTTACGCCGCTGAGTCTCAATAATTAACATTTCTCGCACGTGCTCTTCTGCTGTAGTGGGAAAACGGAGCACATTTGTATTCGGCAGGAGAAAAAAGTCACAGAACTGAGATAAAAGCGATGAAACCTGCTGCTATCCAGAGTAAAACTTTCACCGAGAGTCCCAGTGAGCAAGAAAGTTGTTGAAAGTGGAAGAAGTGTGGAAAACCACAGTTATGTTGCTCCGGCCTCCGCCTGGTTGCAGATCCTCCCCCTCGGCTCCACCCTCGTGCAGATGACGGCGCACCAGTGCAGCCAAACAAAAGTAGCTACGATGGGCCAAAATGGAAATGACACCCTCTAGAAAATTCTAGATTTTTGGAGAGGCGGCTAAAGATACATTTGACCATCGAACCTCAATCAGTCCTCCTTCACAGTTTAGAAAACGGTTGTTTTAACAGCAGGTGTTTGTGACTGGGCCTTCTTCCAGAGGGACCAGGGTGCACAGCTGTCCACACACACACACACACACACACACACACACAGAAAGAGAGAGAGAAAGAGACAAGGAGAGAGAGAGAGAGAGAGTCTTAATGAAAGACAGCAAACAAGCTCTTTTCCCGGGTTCTGGTTCTCGTCCGACAGCCCTGGTGAGCAGATGATGGCTTTTGTGTGCATAAGTGGACCAACAAAAGAAGAAGAAAAAAAGCTCTGGGAAGTCCAAACTGTTGGAGCTCTCTCTCTCTCTCTCTCTCTCTCACCACACACACACACACACACACACACACACAATAGGCCCCGGACCAGGCAGGGAGACTAAATTGATCTAACTTGCTCCAATGACATTTACTAGCTGCGCACAGGCGCGTAAATGGCTGCTGGTTGTTACTAATGTGATGCAGATAAATCAACCCAACCTCCGCCTCTTCTCCTTTTAGGGTCAATTATCTCAGTCGTTATGCAACCTCCTTCCAAACGAGGACGGCTGGGTCTTTAAACACGGTGCCTGCTTTTTTTTCCTCGTTTCTTTTTTTTTTTTTTTTTTTTAACTTCAGATCTTTACAGAAAGACTTTTGCCCAAATCGTGGAAACTTTGGGGGTTCGTGTTCGTCTCCGTGGAGGCGGGGTTTGGTCCTCGCGGTCCTGAGCCAAGCTGCGGTTATGTAACCGAAACTTCTCATCCTGATGTGGAGTTAGGGCCAGTTTACGCGCAGCCTGCGGGTCCTTCCTGCAAGTTCGGAGTTGGGAGGCATGTGGGCTGGCTGCCGGGCCGCAGATGTGCCTCTCAGCTAGGTGGACAACTGCCCTCCAACCCTGCCGGGACCGAAGTCTGCCGGTTAATGTTCCACTCGGTGAACTTGGAAATGGCCAGTTTGGCTTTGTGAGCGCAGCCATGGGCAGCGGGACCAGCCGAGGGAAGAAGGTGGCACCTGCGCGTGTCGACCAGGTGACCTCTTTCAAAACCTCATCCAAGCCGCTCGACCGTCCTCTCCAGGCTCCTAAAATCCACGCCGTTTTACGCAACGCGCGCGGTAATTGCGCGCCGCCGGACCGTCGCAGCGAGGGCCGCGACTCCGGCTCCTCCGGGGAAGACGACGACGGAGGGAGGGACGCGGTCCCCGAGAGGCGAGAGTGGGTTTCGGCCAGAAAGGTCACGGCTAGAAAGAGCAGCAAAACCTACGGACTGTGTCACTCCAGGCGCGACGAGGAGGACTCCGGGCCCGAGGAGCCACCTGCGCCAAGAGGCGCAAACAAGCGGAGGAACGAGGCCGTTCCCGAACATCAGCTCCAGGTTTATTCACTCTAAGCCAGCTGTGGGATTTGTCCTGAACTGAACTATCCTTTCATCCCCCCCCCCTCCTTTCTCTCAGTCTTCCTCTCGGGGCTTTTTGACAACAGAGGTTTTGCTGAAAGATGTCGCTCCGGCGCACCAACAACCGTAAGTAGACGCGTCTGATGCATTATTGATTTGATTCTTCAGCCGAGTCGAAGAGACGGAGCAACTTTACTGTGGAGGCATCAAAATGTTGACTCATCAGTCTGATGGAGATTGTGATAAATAGAAGCAAATCTGACGCTGAAAAAAACGATTTTTCCACTCATCCACCGAAACCACGTTCATGCTGGCAAACATCCTCAACGGTGATGTTGCTGACATGCATTTTGCTCTCTCTGCAGGACTTCTGGAGGCTGCCACAGCTCCCCCGTCCCCATGCCCATCATTCTGTACGATGGATCTGAAGAAGAGCTGATGGACACCATCGAGAAGGAGTTCAGTTGACTCAGCTGAGCACGTCTCCTGCTCTCCTGTTCATTTGTCAGTGGCAGGAGGATTGATATTTAAAGAAAAAAAAACCTACATCGACAAGGAAACTGGGGTTTCTGCTATGGGGTCACCATATTTAAGTAGATGAAATGCGTAATGGCTTTCCTAGGAGGCACATTTCTCACAGCACAGCTCAGGATGGCATTCTTCAGCAGCACTTTAGAGCAGCGGGGTGTGGAGTGTAGTGTTTCCAGATGCCAGAGGTGGGAGTGTTTATGTAAGGGCTCTTTCCTGGTCACAGTCCCCGCAAGTCTCCGCCCTTGTGGAGAAGGAATGTGTGGCTGCACTGGTTTCCAGTCAGACCCAGTTGGAATCTAACACCATACCGCCACCCGGTGGCCGAACGGCCGCATGGCAGCATCGAACGCAGGAGCCGCGCACTTTTGCCACTGCTTCACGGATGTTTCCACACTTTTGTAATTTTGTTTTATACAGCGAATAAAAATGGATGTTTTTATGATCCTGGGAAGAAAAACCTGAGGAATCGCAAAGAAATTAAACACACCAGGCATGTTTTCATCGTGCCTTTTAATCCCAAGACACAGAAACACATCTGTAACAGTATTTTCATCATATAAAATATAAGTTGCATCTGTTAAACAATAAAACACAAGTCGAAACATTTTTTTTTACACCATATATTACAAAACAAACAAAAAACAGTGTGACTTGTACAGACACACAGACAGTACTGTCAGAATAGAAGATGCATTGTTCTGTCATGGCCGTGAAGGCTTTTGCAGCTTCTAGTGATGCTTCTTTGAAGGCCTATAGAAACACATCCTTGCCTGCACTGCTGTCAGGAGCTTGGAAGGCAGACGCGGAAGCTGATTTCTGAGGGCTTCGTAGTTCTTCACATTCTTGGCGATATAATCCTCACAAATCCTGCGGCGAGAAACGAGAATTCATGTGAGAGAGAAGTGGCTGGAGCAGGTATTTTAAACGCAGTAACACGGAACAATCAGACAGTGCATCGGAGGTTTGTTGGAGCGCTGCGTTGTAAACTTTTTTAACTACCTGAACAGAGGATAAGGCTGCGTCTGGAAAACAAGTGCATCATTGCAGTGACCCTGAAAAAGACACAATCGGCTGAGCCCCCACAGATGTGCAATACACGTTTCTTTTTGGTTTGTAGCAACCGTGGAAATAGTTCAGCATTTCAGCGGTTCCCGTAAGTTACAGTTTCAAAGACAACGTAAATAAGGATACTCACAGTGTCGACCAGAAGGATATAGTCACAACTTCCCCCAAACACGATCACGTCAGCATCTCTGCCCTGACAGGCAGTGTGCCACAACCTGTGACGGAGGCAAAAACGTGGTCATAAGATAAAAACAGGTGAAATGTGTCTTTTTAAAACCACTTCAGGGTGTAAATCTTTGGACTGTCCACTTTGGTACCTTGGCTTATTCTTAAAAGGGTGGTCCACTTCTCTCCATGTCTTCTTCTCAACATCAAGCAACCATCCATCACCTTCAAAATCAAACAAATCCATTTAAAAACAGTATAAAAAAGCCATAAATATGTATAGGGAGGAGTGTTTTCCTACTCATCGGGTTGCAGTCTACACTCAGACCTCCGAACAGGAACAGAGAGTGGTCTGATACGGCTGTGAGAGTGTGCCATGATCGCCCCACTGGGACGGGGGACGCCGGGGTTCTGGAAGAGACGGTTAGAGGTGAATTAAAAGCAAACCTGGGGGACATTTAGCGACGTTTAAGACGACGTACATTTCCGTCCACGTCCACGTCTCAAAGTCCAGACAGTGAACGTCACTCGTCCTGGTTTCCTGCGTTTAAAAAACAGAGTCTGGCTCATGTGTTTGTCATTTTATTTTGCCTTCAAGTAAATAAATGGCAATAAATGGTGCTCACCATGACTCTCCCTCCACAAATGTACCCTCTGTGGCCCAGCGTGGCGCTGGCGTGGGCAGCCCTGGGGGCGGGAGCACGACCCTGCACACACGATCCCAAACTGTAAACTCCACCCAAAATTATACAAAAGAAGAAAGCTGCTTCACAGACTATCCATTAAACAGTCATTCCTGTTTTAACAGAATATTGACTGGCTTACATTTGTTTTTGGTTCACTCCAACTGGAATTCATTGGGTCAAAGACGTGAACCTCATTGTTCCATCCCCAGAACACGTCTTCGACCTGGGGACAGAGTCCAACAGTCAAAAGGAAGGAACCTAAGGGGAGAACGGTGGATGTTGGAGAGACAGAGACAGATTACCCATGATGCTTCATCCACAATGAAGCTCCTGTTCCTGCTGTCCACGTCTGTCAGCAGTTTGTGACCATATCCTCCAAAGTAGACGAGCCTGCAGGACGGCGTTTGAAGATCAGACGTTTTTAGGAAAACCTTAAAGCTTTGTGGCTTTTCACGACACCTTTAAAGGTTTTATTCACCTTGTCTCGTAAACCCAGCAGGAGAGTTTGTCTCGAGGCGACGGCGGGGAGCCGTACCCGGGCACGATCCTCCTCCAGGTGTATTTACCATCTGTCAGGTTTACGCAATAGAGCTGTTTGAAGGCAAAAAGCACATCATGATCACTCCTTTATGTCCACCTTATTCAGCCTGACTTCTGACTGCACACATCCACTGTTTATATTATTTTTCTGGTAAGAATGGACCAATTATCAGATATGAGAGCCGAATGGTTGAGATGCTGGATATTATTCATCATTAACAGTATCAATACAGAGAATTGTTACACAGAGACGAGCGTGGTCGGGGTGTCTGCAGGTGCTGCAACCTCTAAAATGACTTACAGCGAGCATCATTTATCAGTCTCACCATATTGGTTTGGCCATTGTCATCGCAGCCTCCAAATATGTACATGTGTCCATTCACGGAGCAGCCGCAGGTCCCGGACATGGACGGAGGTGTGTCCCCCGTCATATGAAAAACTTCCCTTCAAAGAAAAAATAAATACAAATTAAAACGTGGGTAAATTAATAAAACATTTGCACAAATTCAATAATGGTTGGAATATATATTTTTCCCAACTCGCTTTCATGGAGCAACAAGCAAAGGATCTATTTATCATACTAACCAAACACCTCGATTCAGGTCATACGCCCAGATTTCATCGTTGGGTAGAAAAACTTCATCATCAGCAACTGACTGTAGATAAAAACAACAGGATTTTTATTGAGAGGGAATGAGAGTCTTAAAAAATGACTGGCAAAATATGTTAATAATTTATACAGTGTATTTATAATGCCTAGATTGTTCCAATTAACTATGGGTTGGTAAACATATTTAACTGTATAGAAATGTTTGATTATTATAGAATTTTTGCAAGTCGACCTTATTTCAATTGAGAATTGCTTGAGAAATTTTTTTTAGCAAGTTAGAGTTATTATTCTGGACACTTTAGGATGTATTTGAGTTTTTATTATCTACTGCATAGTGGACACGGCGCCTCTTATTGTTCTTAATGGATATATAGTCTATAGTGGTGTCTATAGTAGTGTATGCAGCAGAACTTGAGCGCTGGGCTGAGATCGGCTGACATGGGTGTGTGTTCCTCACCATGTACCCTCCCCACACGTACAGCCGGTGCCCCTCCACCACAGCCGTGTGCCCGCTCCTCTCCCGGGCCACCAGCTCCGAGAAGTGGCCCTGGAAGCCCGGATCCATGACTGGCTCCTGTCCATAGATCATAGATAACCAGGTGTCTTTAAGAATAAAATGACCACATCTGCCACTCGTTGTCACACAATTTACATTCTTGCGTAATGTAAGATGGAAACTATTGATTGTTTTTGGTGTTGTTGTCCGACGAACACGCTGAAGTTTAGGCCACATGTAATTATATGGTATTTACATTGCAAATACATCCAGGGTGTTAACCGCACAGCCGGGCAGAACTGCGGCTATGTCAACAACGTTGACATATCCACGAGAACATATTTTAAAACAAACCTTTATACATACTCACGTATTGCATTGCAATTTCAAAGGTCGCGTTATTTTTTCCTCATGTTTTGACAACCCAGCACTGAACTCGACCTAGCCCTGAGTCAAGCCAGCGCACAATAAGACGCAACTTCCTGTTTGTTTTCCTGTCACAATAAAAGCCATCCTATCAGCTCTCAGAGCGAGCGGAAGTCAGGAAACGTAAGCGGATATTGACATTTAGCGCCAAGTCTGGAGTCAGAGAGGAGCCAACATGGAGGCTGGCCGGAGAATAAAGAGAGGAGCAACATGGAGGCTGGCCGGAGAATAAAGAGCAGGGTGTCAGCTGCCTTCAAGATGCGGGGACTTGTGCTGCGACCGTATGTGACTTTAGTCATAGTTAAACTTTTAACAAAAATGTTCTGCGGTAACGTTGTTGCCAGTCGTTGCAAAAAATGAATACGCGGTCAGGTTGTCCTCAGTGTTTCAATCTCAAGTCATAAGAAGTACTTTTACTATGACCCGTTTGCAAGTTTCATATTTTGCCTTCCTAAACCCTTTCCATATTTAGTGGGACATTCATATCTGATGTACTGATATCTGCAAAATATAGTATTTGTAAGGTTTCACATAGTGGAAATCTTTTTAATTTTTTTTTTCCTTCAGTGGAAGTAAATATACATAATGCACTGTTTGTGCCGTGCTTATATTTATACTTATATTTTCTTCAGGGAAGCCAGCAAGTACCTGGTGGAAGTGTTGGAGTCTGTCGGCCCCTCAGAGCTGGAGGATGTTATCGAAAAGGTGCTGGATGCGGTGGAAAAGCAGCCATGTACGTAGGTGATGTAGGATGTGCCTCTGCCCTGCGTTTGCTGCCTATGTTGTTACGTTTGTTTCTCACTGTACGTGTTTCAGTGTTTCTGACCTGAGCTTGTGTCCTCCCAACAGTGTCCTCCAACATGATCGAGCTCTCTGTGGTGGAAAGCGCTGTGCAGGATTGCAGTCAGTCTTGTGATGAAACCATGTGAGTGTAATCGCCAAAATTCTTGTACTATAAAGTAAAAACCTCCCAGAATCTCCTATTAATAAATAGGCCACTGTGAAGGGATTTGGTAATTACGTTATCAGGGTGCATGCTAATGCTTTTAAATTCACATTGAGCCTTTTTTTTTAAACACAAACCCAAGCAAGAGCTTTAAAAATTTGTAGGTTTTGGTTGATATTTTATACATTTTTGTGTGTGATAAAATTACTAATATAAATTAAACTCTTTTCCAGAGATAATTTTTTAATATCATTGGAGCCTTTGATGTGCCCACGATTCATGAACAGTTTGAGTTTCTTTGCTCCTACTTTCAGACTTCATATGACAACACACCCAGCTCCCAGCCTGTGCGGTTTGGCCAAGGACAAAGCCGAACTCTTCCGGGAGCGTTACACCATCTTACAACAGGTTAGCGAGTTTTGTTCAAGAAAACAATGAAATTAACAAATGTAACATAGCTTTTTTGTGCTGTCCTTTTATTTTTTCCAGAGAATACACCGACATGAACTCTTTACCCCACCTGCGATTGGAACGGGTGTTGAAGAAGGTGAAAACAAATTTCAGGTAATGTTTTACTCAAGACTTAATACTGTACTCATCTGTTTATCGTTGTGTTATTATAGCTGTGTGTGTCATTTATTTTAGCTCAAGACCATTGAGGCTCTGCTTGGTAGCACAGCTAAGATGGGAGAGGTGATTGTCCTGGGCATGATCACACAGCTGAAGGAGGTGAGCAGTAGTGAGAGACAGGATGGGAACGACACACTTGTGTGTGTAACCTTCTCATTTCTGAATTATTTTTTTATTTCTTTCAAGGGAAAATTTTACCTGGAGGACCCAAGTGGAACGGTTCAGCTCGACATGTCCAAAGCAATATCCTTCAACCGTTTGTTGAAGCTCCTGAACCATAAAAATATATACACTATTCTGTTTCTTTTAACGAGTTTTAAATTCTTAACAGCGTTTGCACCAGTTTCACAATGGCCTGTACACAGACTCCTGCTTTGTGCTTGCAGAGGGTGAGTTAGCCGCTACTGCAACCTGCAAAAAGTTGAAGAAAGTACTACAATCAGTCCCACAGCACATATAATTAGGGTTTTGCATTTATCCTGCAGGTTGGTACGAGGACTCTGTTTTCCACGTCAATGGTTTTGGCTTTCCACCTACAGAACCGTCTTCAGCCACAAGGTGAGCCACCGAACCGTCTTTGTTTTTCATTTTCCCTTATTCTTGGATTAAAAGCGCGCTGATCTCTATTGCCAGGGCGTATTATGGTAACATGAACTTCTTCGGCGGTCCGTCCTCCACGTCTGTGAAGGCCTCGGCCAAGCTCAAGCAGCTGGAGGAGGAGAACGAGGATGCCATGTTTGTGATTATTTCTGACGTGTGGCTGGACGACGTTGAGGTGTTGGAAAAACTCAACCTCATGCTCTCGGGTCAGTTGGTGCGTCGTAAATCTAAACTGCTGGCGTGCGGCTGGATCTTAGTTTCACTTGGTTTTTTCTTCCAGGTTACTCCTCCATGCCTCCCACCTGTTTTATTTTCATTGGCAACTTCTCGCGTGCTCCCTATGGAAACACACAAATAAAGTCACTTAAAGGTTTGGCTTTTTCAAACTTGTGTTTAACACATAAATATATGTTGTAGTCTTTTCAGCCTTTTAAATTATTTGTTCTTTTCATAGATTCGTTGAGGGCTCTTGCAGATATTATCTGTGCCCACCCCAACATCCACAACAGGTGGGTCCCGGTGAAGCTGTTGGCCTATTTTCGCTTCGAGTTGTTTTTAACATATTCTCCTTAAACCAACAGTAGTCGCTTTCTGTTTGTTCCTGGCCCTGAAGACCCGGGTCCTGGCACCATTCTGCCCAGGTAAGTCTGCTCCGCACCATTGTATTCGCTTGCTTGGACCAGACGTAGATGAATCTCTCCTCCTCAGGCCTCCACTGGCCAATCACATCACAGAGGAGTTCAGACAGAGGGTGCCGTTTTCGGTGTTCACCACAAACCCATGCAGGTAAATCAGCAGTTGGTAGCCAGACCGTAGGTGGCTTTGTGGCTTTCAAAATGTAAATTTTCTCCTTTTTGTTAACTTTTTCAGGGTCCAGTACTGCAGCCAAGAGATCATCATTTTCAGGGAAGACTTGGTTAACAAGATGTGCAGGAACTGCGTCCGATTGCCCAATGACAATCTCGACATTCCAAACCATGTTAGTTTCAGCCCTTCAGAGCAAACCTTTATACCTAAATAAAACCTATTTTCTATGCATGGGATGTGTTCAGACTCAGACAAAAAGTTTAACTTAAAAAGCCCCCCAGCTAATCACACAGTCAGACAGTTTTCATTATTTTATTGAGCAAATTTTTTTTTTCTTTTGTCTTATTTTCTCTCCAGTTTGTGAAGACCGTTTTATCCCAAGGTCACTTGACTCCTCTGCCTCTTTACGTCAGTCCTGTGTACTGGGCTTACGACTACTCCCTACGTGTCTACCCAATTCCGGACGTCATCGTTTTTGCAGATAAATATGACCCTTTCAGCATCACAAGCACAGACTGCCTCTGTATCAACCCGGTAAGAAACAATAAAACGTTAGTGACATTCTTTTCCTGCTGGCCATTCTAGCTGAATGCACACAATAATTGAATAATATTTACTTTCTGTAGGGTTCATTTCCAAGAAGTGGCTTTACCTTTAAGGTATACTATCCATCAAGCAGAACGGTAGAAGACAGGTAGGCTTTTTTTCTTCTCTGCATGCTTCTGCACGTTTAATTGTAATTTTAACCATCAGTAATCTGGATCCTCTCGTTCACAGCAAACTTCAGGGACTTTGAAGAAAAATCCTGCATGACAAAAAAGGAGACATAATTGCTTTATACATTTTATACAAAATGCAGACTTAAAATGTCTCAACAACTGTAGTTGTTTTGTTTATATTATGTCAGGTGGTGTTATGTTATGAGTAATTAATGTGTTGTTTTAGTTTATATGCAAATGTTGGACATTTTTTTAACTTTAAAAATATACATTTAAGTCTGAGATGCAGTGTAAACTCTGCATACACTAATCAAAGTTAAATAAAGTTTTACCCTTTTATTACAGCCTGATCATTTTTGGACTTTCCTGTACGTCTGAATAATACCTAAATTTAATATTTGCAGAGCGTTTTATACGATAGAGGACAAATTCATTGTCCTGTTTTATTAAAGTTGTTTTTTAATGCGTTGATGGGAAAACAAAGCTAAACAGAAAAAACTACAATTCCCATCTGCCCTTCGAGCCTTTCTGTGACGTCACAAAACAGGACGTCAACATTACTTCTTGAAATGAGTGAAATTTGCACGACAAACGTCGCACAAAGTAAGTTAATTATAAATAACATTTTGTTTATAGAAAGCTGATGTATTGTGCACCATTTAGCAATAGGATGCGCTGAAACTACTGTGGCTAGTGTAACTTTCGAACCTTTTTTTTGGTGCATTCCCAAAATAATAAACTAGCATTAGCTAAGCTAGCAATGGCTGACAGCAAGACGGTAGATTGATGGCAAGTGGACTTAGTTTGTGCAATTTAAATTAAAACACGAGTTCTTGAAAGCAAAGCAAACCGGTAAACTGATTTAGCCCAGAAACCTGGGCAGTTCAGTTAGGAACGTAGGTCATCTTTAATCGAGCTGACAGCTAACCTTTTTCCGTTGACCCAGTTTGTGGTTCCGCTTTTTAGCTAACCACAGCTCTGTTTTTCTTAAGTCGTTTGCTGTTTTCATTTATTCATTCATAATATTCTAATAGTATTTATATTTAAACGCACAACGCTGTGATGTGTTTAGACTCTAAACGTAACTGTTCGTTAAAATCTCGGTGTTATTCGTTGTCTTTCAGATTTGTGACCAGGTGAAGGACTGTGCGCCTGTAAATACCGAATACGGAGATATTCTGTTGATGGGCTGCGCCGTCTGACTTGAGTGCGCGACCAAAAGAAGGTGAAATGGCTGAAAGAATAGACGAGGAGGGAGGAGACATGGAACGTTTGCCACCTGAAGAGGCTGACAACGACTCGGATGACGACGTGGACAGACTGTTTGAGCTGATGCATGAGGGTGAGGAAGATGAAGAGGAGGAGGCGGAGGATGAGCAGCCCCTGGACACCGAAGCGTCCGAGTCCTTTGAGTTGGACGCTCCGGCTGAGCGCAGTGGTCATATAGCGGTGATTGACAGGAACACCATGTTTGTGTGGGGCGGATACAAGGTAAGGAGGCACGGCAACGGTAACCACTGGTTACCGCCTGTCTGCAAATGGAACTAAACTCTTCTCCTCTTTCGACAAAGAATGCCCAGAACCACAGATTCTTTGACCTGTACCTGCCGAGGAATGAGATCTGGGCCTACAACATCGAGTCGGGAGTATGGTAACAGCTGCCACCTTTACACTGCTTCTTTTAGGTATTTGGGGTTTGAGACACACGAGTGATTTAAAATCTGTATTTTCTGTTGACAGGACGAAGCACATAGCTGGAGGGACCCTGCACACATCCATGTCCGGCAGCTGTGGAGTGTGTGTTGATGGAGTTTTGTACCTCTTTGGAGGCCATCACGCCAGGGGCAATACAAACCGGGTACGTTGTAGCCGTGCATATCAAGTTTATAGTTTAGACAGTAAAAGTTTTGTTAAGTGGCTGGATTTTATGTTGGGTCAGTTTGCTGCCTGCGAGTGTTTTTTTTTTAGAAAACTTGTGATTTGTGCTCCGTAGATCTACCGCCTTCCTCTGAGAGCCCCCATTCTTATTTGGGAAGAAATGAGGGATCTAAAAGGTCTCCCACCTTCTAGTAAGGACAAGCTAGGATGCTGGATTCACAAGAACAGGTTAGCCGTCGTCCTTGGACACACGTGTGGTTTTTGGAATGCAGTAACACATGCTTACCTGTTTTTTTCCACAGGCTCATATTCTTTGGAGGCTATGGCTACGCCCCACAAGGACCTCACCAAGGGTCTTTTGAATTTGACGAGTCATCATCATTTGGGGTCTGTGAACATCCTTTTTTCCATGATCTAATCATTACATTTTCTTTTAGTACAACCAAGGTTTGCTTTTTTTCCTTGCCCCTGCAGTGGGACAGCCCCGGGCGAGGCTGGAACAACCACATTCATATCCTGGATTTGGAGACGTCGACTTGGAGCCAGCCCATCACCACAGTAAGCACAAGGCTGTTGAAACCGCTGCACCGATCCTCTGCGGTCGTGTGAAAAGCAAGCCCAAGCATGTCTGATATCAGTCCCGCTGTGTTCCTGTGGCTGGGTGCAGGGAAACAGCCCGTTACCCAGAGCCGCTCATGCTTGTGCCACCGTCGGCAACAGGGGCTACGTGTTTGGAGGACGATACAAGGTCAGGAGGCTACCGCTGGAGCTAAAATGGTGTACCTGTTCAGCCTCTCTGTTTATTTCTGTTATTGTTCTTGTAAATTCACCCACATTCAAGTTTGTTTTTTGCTATTTTCCTAGAATTACAGATTAAATGACCTGTACTACATTGACCTGGACATGTGGGTGTGGCATGAAATGTGAGTACCTACCAATACTAGTAGCAACTGTCACAATCAAAGTGTGTGTGTGTGTGTGTGTGTGTGTAACCCTCCCGTCTGCGTGGCAGGAGCGTCCCGCAGCACGGCCCCGTGGGCCGGTCGTGGCACTCCTTCACCCCCGTGTCCCCGGATCACATCTTCCTGTTTGGAGGTTTCACTACGGAACGAGAGACCCTGAGTGAGACTGCAGCGAAAAGGTTCTCCTTAGAGTGATGCCTGGAACGAGGGATCAATTGTCTTTTGTTTGTCAGGTGATGCTTGGCTGTACTACGTTAGCAAAAACGAATGGAAACCTTTCAATCACAGTCACACAGGGAGGCCGAGGCAAGTCCAACATCACGCTCGTCTGCTTGAGGTTTCATTTCAGACAGTAAAGGTGTGTGTGTGTGTGTGTGTGTGTGTTTCAGGTTGTGGCACACAGCATGCTCGGGACCTGACGGAGAAGTGTTTGTGTTCGGAGGATGCGCGAACAACCTGTTAGCGCAACAGAGAGCTGTGAGAGCCAGTTCCTAACTCAGCGGAGCACCGACTTTATGCATCGGTGAAAAGTCATAAACGGACTTTAACCTTTTGTTTTCACTGACAGGCACACAGCAATGAGTTATTGATCTTCAACGTTCAGCCCAAGTCACTAGTCAGGTGAGTGTGCAGGACGGAGAGTAAATAAACGGTCACGTTCTCACGTCTCCGTGTTAGAACGTCAGAGCTGACGTCTGAGCATCCGCTTTCTGTCTAGGTTCTGCATGGAGGCCGTTCTCCAGCACAGGGAGCGTCTGTCTCTCTACTGGGACTGCTTGCCCAAACACCTCTTGCACAGCCTCAAATTGAGGATGACTCACGTCAACACGCTGGGCTCCTAGACCCAGGAGGAAAGCGACAATCAGGTCCGGAGGATGACGGAGGAACGCCGCCTGCCTGGAGCGGTCAAGTATAAAGTCCTCGTAGATGTGTGTTCACCTTCAGCCAACTCGTTCAGGTCAGGCGTTTTGGTTCTACCGTACAAATCTAGAGCCACCTTCCTGTCACGGTGCTTTCGGGTTCTGTCAGTCCAGCTAAGAAAGTTATACATCTGTAAATGTTTAATCTTCAGCACCCATGCCCATTTTCTGCCAATTTCTTTATAATTTAAAGTGAGAAGTACAGATGTGGTAGATCCCAGCTGAATTAAGGCCTCACAGCTAGATCCGGTGTCTCACGTGGCTGTTAAGTTTAAATTTTATTTATATCTTTATCTTAACTTATGTTGGGTTCTTTGGGGCTAAAAAAGCTTGTAAAGCCTTCAGATAGTCTGTGAATGCTCCTGTATAGTTTCGAAGTTGAGATTTTCTGTACATAAAGAGCGTGTTTTAAGGTGGAACGAGGGCGTTTGTCTTTGCCTGGTTTGCACAACGATCCCTGGGTGTGTTTTGGATTTTTTTTAAATTGTAGAATAAGCTTGTTTAGTGTTCAAATAAACACGGCTCATACCGCTGCGCGTTCAGGTTCGTATTTATTTTAAAACAAATAAAACGTCGAACGGCATCCTTAAAAAAAAACGGTTCATTTCTTCTTGGCGGCCTGCAGGTTCGGGGCCGACAGTTTGACTTTTCCAGGCAGGTTTCTGGACAGATCAGCATCCTGAATGGCGACGACAGAAAACGGGCGTTAGTGACTTCGGCAGGCCAGTTCAACCACATCGTTCTGGGACTGTCCACCTTGACGCTGCGGTACAGATCTCTCTCTCTGGCTGTCGTATCCTTTGCTTTCATGAAGCTGAGAACTGCGACGCGTGCGGCTGGAACGACAGAACGACAACAGTAGGAACGCCTCTGGAGCTGCTCTGGACGTCAGAGCCACCGCCACCGTTACCTTTTCCTTTCTTCTGAGATCCCGGCGTCACCTTCACCTTGTGCCTGTGGGGGAGTAAAGGTTCGTTAGGGGGGCGCCGCGCTCGGGGTGTCGCGCATGTGAAGGCGCGTACTTGTAGCTGGAGAGGGCGGTGTAGGGCGCGCAGACGGGGACGGCGAACAAGAGCACGTCTTCGGGGTGAGGCTGGCCAGTCAGGGAGGTGAGCAGATCCTCTGTGTCCTGTGGGGATGCAGGAGGGACGGATGGGTCAAAAAGAAGAGCTGGAGTAACTGGTTCCCAGTAGGAAGCACCCCCACCTCTGCTCCAGGGTTGTCCTGGTCCATGTCGTCCTCCTGGAAAAGAAAGGTGCGTGTGAGGGTGGGGGGAGGGGACAGAATCTATCACTCCTTTACCTTCTCTTGCTCTGCAGCGCCCCCTTCCTCTTCTTTCTGTTCCGTCTCTTCTTTTCCTCCCGTCTCTTCCGGGTTTTTCCCTGCGGCCTCCGTCTGACGAGGTTTCGGGGCTGGTTTCTGAGGGGGGGCTTTTCTGCTGGGTTCTTCTTTCCCCTTGCCCTTCTTTCCTTTCTTCGCCTTCTCCTTCTCTTCCTTGGTGGGACCAGCGGACTAAAGAAAGGTCCATCTGTTACTTCTGCGCAGAGCCAAAGCGGCGCCCTCTTTCACCCTCACCGCCAGCAGCTGCATCATCAGCTCTCTGTCCTCCTCATCCTGGTCTTTGTACTTTTCTTTGATTTTCTTCAGCTTGTTCTGAAGAGATGGAAAGGAGATCCAGTTGCAGTTCGCACCAGTCGGAGCCTCATACCTGCTCCTACCTTCTGGCCTCTCTTCAGTGGCTGCTGGGAAGCCTCTCCTCCACCTTTGGACCCCTGGTTTGTTGATCCACCAGTTGCAATCTCTGTCTTCTCCTCAGTGTCTTCCTGTTTCTGCTTCTTCTTCTCTTCTCTAAAGGAAAAGAAGACGCCGCACGATTAAACCGTGTCCCCGTGTTTTATCTTGTAGCTGTGTGTATGTTAACGCTCAGACCTTCTCTGCTTGGCTGTCATGTGTTTCTTGCCTTGGGACTCTCCTTCAGCCTTAAACAGAAGACATTTTTAGGATCTTTCCTGTCTGTTTTGTGCGTTCTCATGCAGTGGACTTACCCGAGCTGTCGCTTCCTTCTTGAACCCAGGCTTCAGCGCGCTGCTGTAAAATAGGAAGGCTGGTTTTTACGCCTGTTTCGCGCCTGACTGAAGGCTGGTTTGAACCTAACTTTACCTTCTGGGCTGCAAGTGCGAGAGGGAGATGGTCGTGTCCGGGAAGCTGATCTCTTCGCTCTCTTCATCCCTCGTTTCGCCGTCCTCCTCGGGAACGGGCGGGAGCTCCTTGACCTCGCTGTGGTCACGCTCTCCTTCCTCCCCCTCGCCGCCATCACTGCTGTCGCCACCTGCGGTGAGCGGCCGGGCCTTTCAACACCGCCTGAACAGCAGCTGTCACCTGACCAACCGCTCGTGTCGATTACCCGTCAGCTCCTCCTCCTCCTCCTCCTCGGTCAGCAGCTCGGCCGTCTTGGATGCCACCTCCTCCATGTCTTCCTCCACCGCTTTTACCTTCCTCTCCCCTCTGTGGCGAAACACGCTGTGCTCGTCCACCTGCACGGAGACGAGCGTGAGGTTTACCCGTCTGATGGCGGCCAGGGGTCACAACACACCTGTGAGGGTCACCTTGAAGAGGAATCCAAACCCCATGATCAGGTAAGAAGGCGGCAGATAGTTCTTTTTTCCTGGAAAACGGCAGATGAACCATCACAAACTTTGGTATCGGTGGCTTGGCAGACTCTAGGACGGTCGGAACACACCTCTGATCATGAAGCTTCCTGTGGTCAGGTACTCTCCCGTGGGAGCCGTCTTGGACACCTGCGAGCACACTCGCATGTCTTTATCAAGACGTCACTGAGGGCACGCGAGCCAGTTTGGCTGCAGGTAGGAGAGACGCACCTGATGGTGATGAACCCACCAAGCGCTGGTGACGATCTTGGCCTCCCAGGCAGCGCTGTAACACACGGCCATGGTGCCGGCCTCTGTCAGCGTACGAGGCGGGATGGGCTCGCCTGCCGGTGGAGGCGGAAGCAAAAAAAAAAAAGGGTTGAAAGAAGAGTCCTACAAACTGGGACGTGACGTATGAAGGATTTACCGGAAGGGTTTTTGATCACGCAGCTAGTTGCTCCGTGAAGGTCAGCGTGCACGTAGAGATCACCTGAGCAGACGGAAATACGGGAATGGAGGAGGGACAGGTGGTTTAGGAGGTGCCGCCCTTTGTTTGTTGCTCACCCGCGCGGAGGTAACGCTTGACGATCATCTCATTCTGCTGCTGATCCCGTCCAGCGATGACCAGGTAGTTCTCTGCGCTGATGAACCACAAGAACTTCTCAAACCTGCCAACCGGAGCGGAAACGGTCAACGGGACGAGGCCTTCGGAGCGGAGCGGAGCCGTCTTTGGAGGCTCACCAGTAGACTTTCCGGGCTTTCTGAATGGTGGTCACTGTCTGGACCTCTTTCAGCGTTTTCTGGGTTTTTTTCTCTGCCGACTTCATGGCCTTGAATGGTTTAGGAACAGACAGACGTGCTAAACTATACATTGGCACAAACATTCTCATCCTGACTGTCCTATAACATCATTCCCACCTTATCTGCAGCTTCAATGGTCTTAAATTCTTTTCTTTTAGCCGAGCGTTTGTCGTCATAGTACCTAAAAAAGTAGACAAGCAGGTTACCGGGGAGCTTGCAGCTGTGTCAAAACCACATATTTGGAACCTACTTTTTGGCGTTGGCATAAGCTGACAGGCTCAGGTCCACGTCCACCAGCACGGGCTTATTCTTGTGGAACTTTTTGTTCTTCTTGTTTTTGTTTTTCCTCCCCGTCTCCTCCAGCACATCATCTTCCTGCTCGTCATCCTCGGATATATACGGATTCCTAAAGAAGGGACACACAACGAGCTCAGGTGGAGGCAAACAAATGAGTGTTTGGGGTTTTGTTTGGGTTTTTTTCGCAGTGAGGGTTGCGCTCACTTTAAAAGCAGCGTGATGTGGTTGGCCTGCAGCTTCAGCTCCTTGATGGCACAAGCCACGGGGTCTCCGGCAGCTTGGGCTTCTTTGACTAAAATCCCAATCTCAGTCCAGTCCACCTGATTGGCCAGAGCACCGCACACCACCTGCAGCGCCCTCTCCACGATAGCCAGGTTCATCTCTATCAGCTCACCCTTGATTCTATCAATCTCCTGAAACACAGAAGGGGTTTTTTTACACCTGGAATCAAACAGTGTCAGGGCAGGCTGGTTATATGGATAAGCTGTGGGTACAGAGCATCTGAAGGACCTGCGCTTGGTGCAAGGCCTCCAGCCTCTGCTCGTGGTCCTTCTTAACATTTTCCAGCTTCTTCAGAGCGTGTTTCTCCAGCTGCAAGGCCTTCATGTCAATCTTCTGGCTTTCCATCTTAGAGAAGAACTCATCCACAGCCTGAGAGAGACGACCACATCGGATTTTTAGGAAAGGAATTCCCACAGTCAATATGAATCCAGGAATCATCCACATCATCCACCTTGTCAAAACTGTCGAACTCCAAGTACGGGCTCTTTGAATGCTGGGCAAAGAGAAATGGGTGGAACTCGTCATATCTGAAAGCAGACGGCATAGATCAGACGTAATAAACAGAAATGGCAGGTTTCTTCCTCAGGACACTGATAACAGGACGAGACGTACGTGAGGAGTTCTTCACAGGGTTTACCAGGTGTTACGCTGGGCTTCTTCTCACTCTTCTGAATGATGTAACCCTTGGCATAAACAAAGAGTTTGGCGTGAAGTGTCTGCTCATTCCACAGATTACTTTCAAAAGGCTAAGCCGCCCCTGGATACTGCACATCTGTATCCTACCTTGCCAGTGAAGTGCTCCGATTTCTCCATGTAGGTTTCTGCAACCTTCAGGGCCTCAAGGATTTTAGGGGCAACTGAAAAAGCATTTATTTGAGTGTTACTGACCGGAGGGGAAAAAAAACAAAAGATACACCAACTCCCAGTATTCTGTTAGTGTAATCAGCCACGTCTCTACTGTACCTTGAGCAACGTCGGTTTGGCTGTCAACTTTGGCAGAGCCCGGCAGACCCACTTCTATCAAACTGTGCTCAATCAGAGTGGCCCCATAAGCTGAGGAGGTGTCGGGACCCAAAATATTCTCAGTGTGTGTTCATTGGAGTTGTAAGGTCATTTAAAAAGCATTTGAAACACTGGGAAAAGAACAGGGTCCACTCACAGAGGTGAGGGTTAAGCACCCTCTTCACTTGATCTCCTTGTTGGGCCGTGCTTAGAATTTCCGTGAGTCTACAATAAAAACAGAGTTTTCACTTACATGACGTGTATAAAATGGGTGTACTGAAGTCAGAGGGATGCCGAAGACTACCGTTCTAAACTGATGAGAGGCTCAGGGGGGCGGGCGCTCTCCACAGGGTACCGCTCTCTCACCGCGATCTTCACATCATCCACCTCTGCTGTGCGAAACCGCAACAGATTCAGGATGGTGTACTCGTGGTCGGCCAGAATGATGTTTCCCTGATGACGGATATGGACGACGCTTTGAGACAAACTTTTAATTCCGCAAAGGTAAATGCGGAGCGGCCGCTCACCCTGTCGTACAGCTCGACGATCAAGTGGTAGGCAGCCTCATCCGACCCAAACTGGATGTCAACAATCCTGTCGTTCCCCAGCTGCTGAACCCGGGTCAGCCGCCGCGTCTTCAGATGCTTACGACACTACAGATAAAGCCGTTTCGTCACAAAATTGTTCTTATCTGATAAAGTAATAGTTTGATTCTTTATAACAGACACACGCTGCCATCGTCAATAATATGGTCTTACTTTCATTGCGAAACCAGAAGGCATCATGTTTTTGGGCCATTCGAAGTCCGTGGAGTGGATTCGCGTCCCAGACTCCACCAGGAGGATAGCTTTGCTGTCAGGTCTGAAGTGGAAATATAAAATGAATAACTTCACCTCTGTATGATCAACAGTTCATATTTCTGAATAAGCCTTAGCTGAGCTACTGCCATGAGCAAACTCCACTGCAGTAAAGACATAAATCAAGGACAGCGAAAACATTCAGGTATAAAATGTCTGTACGTATTGCTTATTAACTAAACTACGAGACCTTTGTATGCAACACAACACCTATATTATAGTAGCTTTATGTCAAGCAATTTGAAACACAAATCAAAAAAGAAAACTTTTCCACTTACTTTTGTAGACGGATGAGATACGTCTTATTATCAATATCATAGACGTTATTTACCCTCATGCCCATGTAGCTGCAACAGAAGGTTAAACAATATATATATTTAAACGACAGGACTGCATTTGTTGACATTTGCACATGACCGAGTGTTTAGCTAACAGAGAACGCTAAACTCAATAGGCACTTACTTGGCATTGATTTCGGCAATAACTGCCTTGATATCGACGGTGGTGAATCTCGTCTTCATGTTAGCAAGATTTTTCGAAACGACCGAAACGAGGAAAGTGTCCAATAACGAAAATGATTCACATTTCTATTCCATCGGTGGCTAAGATGAGCAAGGAACGCGCACATGAAACTGGGCATGCGCAGTAGTGACCGTTCTTACAGGTGCCGACGACGATCAAAAATAAGAACTTTAGAATCGCAAAATTATTTAGTACATTGAATAGAAGCGGTATATTTACATGTTTAACACTTTTTATAACCTATATTATATTGCTTAAAAAAGAATTTTGTGATGTAATTGAATGAGGCGTGAATAAAGATTTTTCGGTCCAGACATACTGTGATATGGTCGTTTGCAGCAACAGCGCCCTCTGGTGTAGACTTTACTTTCACAGCAGAACTGGAAGTTGTCTGTATCCACAGCGCCCCCTACAGGAGACAGCGCGGTACTGCTCCTGCTACTGGCGTTTGTGTGTGAAAGGCGCACTGGTGCTCGGTAACCTTGCGCTCTCACATGCACGGTGACGTGCAGCCTCTGTGCACCTATTAGGTTCATGGTCGGCTCCACGGAGTTAGAAGTGCACCCATGATGCACTACTCAAACTGGCTCATTGGCGTGAAAAACAGGGCATGCCTTCGAAATGCGTGCAAAACACCACCCAACAGCGACTGTAACAATAGAGGAAACACTGTGGACATGCAGATCAACAACCCGATTCCCGGTGGGAAGATATCGGAATTGGTGGTAACCGTTCAACTCTGGAAAAAAGGTAAGAAAGGGAACCGAGGCGGTGGGAAAGACGGTATATACGGCGTTAAATACGAGGGCCTAGAAGGGAAAATCCGGCTTGACTGGCATTTCCCTCTCCCGCATTTTACTGCGCCACATCTTTTAATGCCAAAGCGGCAGCGTGGTTCGCGGAATCCCAGGAGCGAGTCTGCGCTTCCCTCCCCGGGTCAGAGTGGAGGGCGAAGGCGTGCTCGGTTACCAAGGCGACGGTCAGCGGAAGGGCTCGCTAACCAGCGCTAAGCTAACCTGCTTCCCGCTAAAGAACCAGGATTTAGAAGAAGCACATCGGGATGTTTTCCCCGGATATTTGGGTTATGGGTTGTAAATGAGCCAGTTAATAATATGAATTGTAAGTTTTTTAAACGATGAAATTGAGCGTAGGTCTCAAGTTCTTAGTGGTTAACCTGTTTCTATTAACTGTTTGCCAGTGTTTCGTTACAAATAGTGACCAATTGTAAAATTCCTCTTGTATTTAGGCTTAATGCAGCTATTTTTTTGCTTCATGCAGGCTACAAAGTCATCAAGAAAATCGGAGAGGGGACATTTTCGGAGGTTTTAAAAACACAGAGCCTGAAAGATGGAAAGTTCTACGCCTGCAAAACTATGAAACAGACAATTAACAGGTACAGTGTGTGAAAACCAGCTTTCCACCATTTCTCCTCTGTGCGTTGATCTCTGCCACCCGCCTCTGATGAGGTTGCGTGACCTTTAACCTTGTGAGGCCACGGTCGTTTGGGTTTTTAACGCTCCTGTGCGGCCCTTGGCCGTATTTCCACACACGGATACGCGTCTTTTCAGATGTGCTCTCTTCCAGCCTGGAGCAGGCCAACAACCTGCGGGAAGTCCAGGCCATGAAGAGGCTGAGCCCACACGCAAACATCCTCCAGCTTCATGAGCTCATCCTGTGAGTACCGCGCTCTTCGCCCAGGTTCCTGGACCCTCTCGCCTTCAGCTTCATGAGGTGTGCTGACGTTTCAGTGACAAAGAGTCCGGAACCGTGTCCCTGATCTGTGAGCTGATGGAGATGAACATCTACGAGCTAATTCAAGGTACCAAATCACGCTCACGGTGCAGAATTACCCGAATAAAACTAACATTTGGGTGACCCAGGCCGAAGAACGCCCCTGCCCGACCACACGGTGAAGAACTACATGTACCAGCTTTGCAAGTCGCTGGAACACATGCACAGGTGGGCACGGGTGGGCGCGGAGAGCAGGTTTGCGGTGCCGATCCCAGCCGCTCACGCGTGTGGTTGTCTTCCAGCTGTGGGATCTTCCACAGAGACGTGAAGCCCGAAAACATTCTGATCAAGGTGAGAGCCGGCTCTGCCGGGCGGATGGTTGCCAGCAGCGCCGCTCACCTCAGATTCGCCTCTGCAGCAAAACTGCCTGAAGCTGGGCGACTTCGGCTCCTGTCGCAGCATCTACTCCAAGCCCCCGCACACGGAATACATCTCGACCCGCTGGTACCGGGCCCCCGAGTGCCTCCTCACTGACGGCTACTACAGCTTCAAGATGGACATGTGGAGCGCCGGCTGCGTCTTCTTCGAGATCATGAGGTGAGGCCACAGGCTCGGAAACCAAGTCCACTTGTGTGCACGTGTGCAGGCCTGAATGAGACCCTTTTGCAGTTTGAACCCTCTATTTCCTGGAGCCAACGAGGTGGACCAGGCTTCCAAGATCCACGACGTGCTGGGGACGCCGGATCCAAGCGTCCTCCGGAAGTTCAAGCAGTAGGCCTTTGCCCTTTTTAGATCAGGCTTTTCTTAATAAACAAGCCCAGACAGCTTCCTGTGTCCTCCGGCAGGTCCAGGGCCATGCAGTTCAACTTCCCGCCTAAGAAAGGCACCGGGATCTCCCGGTTGGTCCCCAGATGCCCGGCGCCAGCCCTCTCGCTGCTGTACCAGATGCTGGCCTACGACCCGGACGAGCGCATCACCGCCGACACGGCCCTGCGGCACACCTACTTCCGGGAAACCAGGTGCTGGGCGGAGCACAGCCACCCGCCGCCTCCTGAGCAGCTGTGGCGTGAGCGTCCACCTTCCCTCTGTTCAGAATGGCCGAGAAGAGAGCGGAGACCTTTCCCGGGCTCCCCGGGACCCTGCACGGCCCGGAGGGCGGAGGCTCGGGCGGCCCCCCGAACCACGCCTGCCGGCCAGCCAGGATGGGGAAGCTGAAGGGCCGACGCGCCAGACGGACACCTTTGCCCAACGTGAGCCCACCTCCGCCCAGCCGGACGTCGGGAGCGAGGGCTAACCGCTAGCGCCGTCGTCTTCTTTCAGCACAACACGAAGGCCCTCCCGGCGGCGCCCAGCAGGAGAAACGTCCCCCGCTACCCCGCCCAGCTGCCCAAGCTCAACCTGGTGGTGCCCGGACCGCAGCTCCCCGCCGCGCCTGGGTTCACCCGCCGTGGGACGGTGCCAGCCATCGCGCCCCACAAGTGCCAACCGCGGCGGGTCCAGGTGAAGGTCGGACGAGGGCCCGGACGCGCCGGAGCCTGGAGCTGATCTTGGTGTCCGTCTTTTTTCCCTCTTAGCCGCGGGATGAGGCTCGTCACGCCGCCTTCCGGAGCTTCCACATACCGCCGCTGGAGAGCAGGCACGGCGGCGTCTGACACCAGAACCGCCGGGGCTTCTCCTCCGTCCTGGTCCGGCGCTCGGACGGCCGCCGTGAGATCCAACCGGTCGCTGAGCAGACGACAGAGAGGTCACGTCATGTTGCAGTCGCCTCATAAAAGCCGTTTTTCTGATCTTTAGCACACAAACAGGAGGGGTTCCAAACGGTCACGGGCAGTTTGGTCGTAGCGGTGGTGGAGCAACAGAGGCAGGTTTGGGGGGTTCGCAGGTTCTTCCTGATCAGAATTAGTGGTTTAAAGTCTTCCACACAGAGGACTGCAGAATCGGTCTGGCCGTGCTGGTCCGAAGCAGACATCAGTCACCGCAGAGTCCGTCCAGAACCTTTGTTAATAAACACACATGTAGCCTGGGGAAGCCTGCCACTTCCTGGTGTTAAAACAATAAAAGCATATTTAAATGGAATAAAAAGACATCGATCTTGCTTCGTGCGTAAAGGAGAGAAAAGAAGAGCAGCCAACCGTGTATTCAAGATTATTTTAATATTATTAATATGTATACTTTAGGCTTTAGAAATATAACTATCAATGACAAAACTTCCACTGGAGTAATGGTCATTTGCTTAGGCCCCCATCAAATCAATTAATTACAATATGCACAATATGATACAGAGCAGATTTGAATCTGAAATAATATTAAAATAAATGCTCAATAGATAAAGGTTTAATAGTTTTTCTCATTTGCTTCGCCTACTGAATTAGCCATCTGTGAGTTCTGAGCACACAAACATGTAAAGCCTTTTTCTGCTAATAAACTCATTTAAGTGCAAACATTTTCTCTCTCTCTCTCTCTCTTAAAAAGACTATGATTGCAGCGTCCAGCTTTAAAAGTTCAGATTTCCAGACCGAGGATGTTAAAGCCATGTGCAACAAGGCAGTCCTCAACCCTCCTTTTTTTTTTTCTTGTTTTGATCCATTCGAATAGTTATAAAAACAACCTAAAGAACTAAGAAAAATCAGTGCAAAGTCAAACTGGGAGGATTCTACTGGGGAACAGACGGGAGGGTTGAGGGGTGGGGGCGATGATGCAGAAGGATGGTTCATCCCAAAGTCATCCATCCGTCAGTAACCCTGAGTCCGGACTAGGTCACCGCAAGGTCAAAAGGTCAGAGGAAAGGGGGGGTGACAGCTGGACCGAAGAATGTAATGAACTATCCTTTTCACTCAAACGGAATCTGGTTGGAGGGGGTTTAAAACGTAAAAAAAAACATTCTGTGTTAAAATTTGCGTGTGTGTGTGTGTGTTCGGCGGGAGCCCGTCGCGCCTTTGCTTGCTTCACCGCTCAGCTAGGTCGAGTGTGTGACCGAACGAAAAGCAAGAGAAGCCGCGAACAAGACCGAGGATGAGGATAGGGATGGGGATGGGGATGGGGGGAGGGAAGGGAAGGGCGTCAAACGTAAAAGGAGCAACTTGCACTGCTTGCAGGGTGGAGAGCAGCATCAGATCTGGGTTGCAGGGCTCGTTAGCAGCAGAAATACTCTGGCTATACTACTGTTCCACTGGGAGAGCTGGCTTGGTTTTGGGACGATAGTAAACCCTGGAAAAAGGAAAACAAGGAGATTTGCGTTGGGAAAGTTCATATGCTGATGCAAAAGAAAAAGAGAAGACAAATGAATTAAAAAAAAAAAGAAGATAACGAGCGACAAACAGGTCATTAAGGACTAGCCTCTAGCTGCTGATCTCTTCCTGGACCCCCTGGGTCGACCTAAGGCCTGCTCCGTTAGCAGCCACGCTAACGCCGCCGCCAGAGCTCTGCTTGATCAAGGCACTTTGGAGCTAAAACACCCACCACTTTATTGCACTTCTGCTGACCTTCGACCAGAACATAGGGACAATCTAAGAGTTCAGCCCCTCCCGTGTCCTCGGTGACTTGTTTTCCAGACGTTAGCGCGCCTCCTTCGGACAAAACCCCGGCGGACACCCGCGCTGAGCCGTTGGGAGCCGCGGACGCCGCCCGGCCTACGCTGGGACGCTAACGGTGAACCAGCGCGTGTACCTCCCGGCGGGGTGGGCCTGTCTCTAGAGGCTGAGAATCTGAATCTGGCTTCCTCTGGGCTGGTACATCCTCTCTGACGTTTCGCCTGCTCTGGCGCTCCGAAGCGCGACGCAAAGAACGGCGTTTGGGGTCCTGCGTTAAAAAGAACTTACCACTTTGCCCGGCCTCGCCCATGTGCAAATAAATCCCTCCTGACAAGCAGTCACTAAACAGTCCTCTAAAAATATGAGTACAGTCAGTCTCTCGTGCGCGATCTTTTTACAGATGAGGGGCTCCAGGAGGGGCACGTCCTCCATGCGCGGGCACAGCTGGGTGCCCAGAGTCTTGGCCGGGTCCGATTTGGTTTTGGTCAGCAGGTTGAGCTTGTCGCTGCTCTTGCTGCTGATGTGGCCCATGCTGTGGTTGCGCTTGTGGTCCTTCTCGTGGTGGCGCTCCTTCCGCTCGTGCAGCGACAGCGTGGCGAACTTGCTCACGCCCGTGGCGATGGCGCTGTCCATGATGCCGCCGCCGGTCTTGTTGGTGCTGTTGGCTGTAGCGGTGGCGGTGGCGGTGGCGGTGGCGGTGGCGGTGGCGGTGGTGGTGGTGGTGGTGGCGGTGGAGGCGGTGGTGGTGGAGGCGGCGGCGGCGGCAGCGGCGTGGGGCAGGCTGTTGGAGCGCGGTAACGTGGTGGAGAGGGAGTTGACGCCGGCGGTGTTGGCGCCGCTGTTGCTTCCGTTCGTAGTGTTGGCGATTATGGTGGCGCCGGCGTGGGGGCTGCTGGCGTTCATCACGTTGGTGTGCGTCCGTGTCCGTGAGAGGGGAAGGTGGGGGAAAAGGATGTCCTCGGTGAGGTCCCACAGGCACAGCTGGGTGTCCTGGCCCACCGAGCCGAAGCGGTACGTCACGCTGACGGGCCGGCTGTCCGTGGAGTTGCGCTTGGAGAGGCGGGACTGCGTGCTGTTGGCGCGGTCCCGCCCGAAGTGGATCACGTGGTCCTGGAAGTCCTCGTCGCTGCCGCTGAACTCCATGGGGTCGCTCTCCTCCACGCTGGTGGTGTAGTGGTCGAAGGCCACCACGCTGACCCAGGACTTGTGTCCGTGACCCCGCGCGATGACCCTGCAGTCCAAGAACGACCACACCGTCACCAGGTCGTCCTCCCCGCCCGCCACGATGTACTTCCCGTCGGGGCTCCAGCACACGCACAGCAGGCCGCCGAAGTAGCTCTTCATGGTGCCGTGGAGCTCCACCGCGTCGAAGTTGAAGACGCGCAGGAAGCCGTCCTGGCTCACGCAGGCCAGGAACTTCCCGTCTGGAGAGAAGGCGAACTCGTTCAACGCCCCCTCCCCCACGGTCCACTTCAGGAGAGGGTTGCGCGTGGATTTACTCTTGCAGGTGTGCACCGAGTAGCTCTCGCCCTGCTTCAGGAGCTGGTAGTGCGGCGCCGTGGTGCCGCACGTGTGCTCCACGTTGTACAAGTACATGTTCCCGCTGGCATGGGAGACCAGAAACAGGCTCTCGGAGCCCGGCACCCACTTCACACACGTCACTCTGGACTTGTCTATGAGTCTCTGGCGGGTGAAGGCGGTTGAGGTTTGGGAGACAAGAGAGGGAGAAGGAGAACCTGTGAGCGCGGCACGCGGGGATGCAGCTGGGCGGTCTGAAAAGGCCTCGTACCTCCTCGTTGAAGAGCTTGCTGGTTTCCTTCTTGATGGGATCGATGAGCTGCACCTGTCCCGCCGAGAAGCCCACCAGCAGGGACACGCTCTCGGCGGTGGCCGTCAGGTGGTTGAAGTCGTGACAGGTCGGCTGCGTTCCCTTGTAGATGCGCTTGTCGATGGGCTTGCTCAGGTCCGCGGCCTGGAGAGAGAAACCCAATCAGAGGCTCAAACGCGCCGAAAGAAAGCAAAGCGCGCAAAGATGCGGCGACGGCGTGAACGCCGGGGAAAGCAACGCGACGCCCTCCACGCACGCTGTCCATAAAGTTCCACGCGTTAATGGTTTACAGCCAACGCCGCTCGCTCAACGGAAAAGTCGGAGTGCAAGATGATGACTCGGTAGTTCCTCCATTACTGGAGGATGCGACGCGGCGTGTAAATCTGCCAGAAAGCATCCCTCCGAAGGGCCACACACAGCTGCCACAGAGAGCAGGACCCCGGGCTCGGCCTGGCCCTGATGACTGGTGATGGGCTCATAAATCCACCTGTGGTAGGGAAGCTGGTGGATAAACAGGTTAAACGTCCTTAGGAGCGGGATTGACTAGCTCCAGTACACATTATAGGCTTGCCATTTGTGCAGAAAGGATTTTAGACGCAGTTATCAAAGTGGAATGAATGATTAACTTGGGCCATATAAGGCTTATGCTAATCTGTGTTTCTAGCTAGCTGGAATCAAGCAGCATCAGCTTCATCAATCATTTTACAGGACACAAGGCATGATCAGGCAACAGATCTGACCAGCTTTCCGCAAAAGTAGCAGCAGAAGAATTTGGCTTTCAGCATCAGTGGGTTATTTGAAAGCGAGCGGCAACCGAGTTATAGCTTTAAAGTTTAGCAACGGCGATCGGGTTGGCGAGTTTAGCACAAATGGGAGGTTTTGTCCGGATAAATCTTTGAGACGAGTGTGGGACGACATCGTGTCGGGATCACCGAGTGAGCTGGTCGAAAGGCTGTGCCTCATTTTAAAAGAAAAACGTCCATTTTTCTCAGTACTGCCAGTCAAAATACACACAACTGTCACTGCCATCACCAACTACAGCCGTTACACCAGCGGCGTCCAGCTCAGCGATTAAAACAGAACCAAGTGGTCAACTTAGTCCACAAAATTCACAATTTCATGCGAACTTTTAAACATCTGAACCGCAGGGAGTGACAAGCCAGAGGGAGAATTTACTCCCTGGCCTCAGGAGTAGCTCCAAGGTTCGCTAACGTTAGCTAGTTCCGCTGGTTAGCCAACTAGTGGGCTAGTTTCGAGCTAGCTCGGAGCTAACTGGCTGTCAGCTAATTTCAAAGTCAAACACCTGCCAGAGTTCGCGAATACGACCGAAACAAGCACAAAGTTCGGCAACAGACCCCGCAGCGGCGTGGGTTCCGACCCACGCGGCACCACCAACCTCGGCTGACATTAGCCACGCTAGCACGCTACCTTTCTAACGCCTTTGTAGATGTAGAAGTAGAGCTCACGGCCCACATTGAAACAGATCCTGTCGCCGTTGCCCGACTGGTCGTTGACGTTCACGAAGGAGACCTTGACGGGGTTGGAGCCCTGCGAGTTGAAAGGCACCCTGTTGGGACGGCTGTATTCGGAGTGAGTGAGGAGTTTGTAGACGCCTTCCCGGGTGGTGAACTGAGTTTTAATTTCGTTCATCTCCTTCCCTCCTCCCTCCGCCGCCATCTTTGAAATTAGCATTCATCCCTTTCCCCCAGGCCGGATCTTACGCAGGGAGGGGAGCGGGCCGCGGAGCGCCGGGCCGGCGTTCTCCCGGTACACCCCCAACGGCTCGCTGGAGAACTGCCACACAAGGGTACTACCTGTTCTCCATAAATAAAATCACCTAAAATGTCTTTGAGACAACGACCAGGCCGCGGGTTTTATTGCAGTAGCTTCCCGAGGTTATAGCTCATAGTTACCCAAACCATCGCTATAAGTTATAAGTTTGCTAAAGTTTTAGAAATCCCACGCTGTCCGCTCTAATTGTGGACAAAAACACCTGATCATCAATTACCAGGTAACCTTTAGCGACAGATTAACGATATCTAAGTGTTTTATTTGGAACAAATGTCATGGCGTACAGAAGAAGACGACAATTAACCAATTCAGGTAAGACTGCATTTGTTGGTCCAACATATGATTGACCCTCTATTTGTTAAATAAACAAATAGACCTTTATTTGACTGAAAATGGGGTTTCTTGTTGTAATTAGACCACAGTGACACACCCAGCACCGTGGAGCAGCTGGCCTGCAAATACATGGTGCATCTCATGGCTCACTTTGATTTTGCACGCTTGGTTTGTGTTTAAATATTCTGTGGTATCACCTTTTCTTTTCTTCTTTTATTCAAAGGAAATGTGTAAGGTGGAATCCAGCACAGACTCTGACTCTGAGATCAGCCCAAGGTGGTCAGAGACCAGCACTTTGGTATTTTAGATGTTCCATCGCTATTTCTTTGGAATTTCCATCAAATAGGTAAAACTATTGAATTTCCTGCTGTTCAGGGATGTCTGAGCAGCACCCCAGAGACACTGACGCTCCCATTCCCCCAGAGGCCCCAAGGAAGACATGACGGTTCTTTGGTAAACACTTTTTTTTTTTTTAGCAACACACAAAGTTGCTGTGCGTGTTTGCATTCGTACACGTGTGTATTCTTGGTTGCAGCTCCTGGATCCGTACGATGGAAGCTCTGAGGATTCGGATGAGGTTGACCCGAGTGCTCCCAGCATCATCCGGGTGAGACGGGGCAAATGTGCAGGAGGAAGAGGAGGCTGCAGGCCCCTGAGCAGGAGCAGGAGGTTCCTCCTGCCCAAGCCTGGGTCCAGGGATCCTCATCCTGCGTCAGAGCAGCATCTCCTGGATGTCCAGATGACTCTGGAGAGCGAGTCTGAACTCTGGCTCTGTGAGATCGACGTCATGCCCTCTGACAGTGACAAATATGGCGGCGGCCCCCTTGAAAAGTCCACAGTGCGCTCCCAGACCATGGACGTTGAGCTGCTGGAAGAGTCCGGGGTGCACGTTCCTCCCCCCTCCACGGTGCGACCTGGGAATTCAGCCCAGGTGCCGGACAGCTCCTCGGAGCGGTCGCCCAGTCCCTGCCACGTCCGGTGGCTTCACAAGAGAAAGATGTGCTTTCCTGGGGCCGAGGTGTCGGAGCTGGGCCAGAGGAAGAGGCAGTGTGTCCCCAGCATGGAGGATGAACACGAGGAAGGAGGCTCAGCTTCTGAACCTGGGCTGAACCAGGCCAACACAGACCAACTCTGGGACTTCGTTATTTGAAGGGTATCGGTCGCGTGTAGTTTTATACGCCTGTTGCTGGTCTGTCTCACAGGTCCGATGGTCCTTTTTTTTTTGTCCCAGTCAGCTTGACACAAATGGAAATGTTGAAAAAGGACACGGGGGTCACGCCACACAAACCAGGAAGAGCACCAGCATCAACATTCGAGGTGAAAGTTTTGGGTTGAGGTTTTACACTATTTTGCCTGGTGAGTTCCCATTTTAGAGGACAGGGTTATGTTTATTACTGCACGGAGCTTTTCCAGCGCCAACCACTTCTACATTAAAAAAGAAAACTTTAATATAGCCTCGCAGTCAGTTAATTATTCAGTTCTTATTTCGGATTGATTTTCCACCCCCAGAAATCTATTATTTCGAATCAAACACAAAATCCTACTTTAGAGTGATGAATGTGGGTAATTTTATTGCAACAAAATTGGATCTAAAATCACGCGTTGGTTCCTTCCATAAAAACAAACTTCCAACTTTCCTGTTCCAACATTTAAAGTCCTCTTCACTGACCATCTGACAACCTTCCCTTGACCTTCTAAAACACCTACCAACAATAAGACTGGTTAATACCACTGACTATTTCAAACCCAATCTGCAAACTACTTTCTAACGTGATGGGTAATGGGTCTGGGTTCTGCGTGGGGTTATGGCGGAGAAGCTTTAGAGGAGAGGTTCAGGAGCTGTTACTCGTTACACAGAACAGCGACTCCACGCTCGTAGAAGCTGTGTGGATCCTCCTTGGTGGCGATGTCAAAATCGACGGTGAAGATGAGGTCGGACCTGGTGAAGTTCAGGTAGACGGGCAGAGTCACCTGCGTGGAGACAAAGAGGTAAACAGGTGAATGGATTTACCAGCTGAAGGCGCTCTGTAACCGAAACCATGTGACGGCCTGTCGGGCTTGTTTTGGGAACGCCCATCCTTTACCGTGTGTCTCTTCTCGGTGCTGCTGTGCTTGATCCAGCGGAGCTGAGTGAGAGGCAGCTCGGTGGAGATGGTGGTGGACAGAGACAGCTTGTTGTTGGCACACGTTGCTCCCTGCAGTTTCAGACCTGGAGGGACAGCGGTGACATTTAACATGAGCGCCAGCAAAGCAGCTTAAATAGAGATAACATAACCAGAGGTTTGTAGTGATTGGCAGGCTTTGATAGTCGGTATCCTGTACACGCTGGCTCTGTTTATTATATGCAGGCTGTGTTAACAGGAGCAGGCCGCCATCTTGTCTGACCTTTGATGCCGAAGCTGCAGGCGTCTAGAGAGGCACCCTGAGCAGTGGTGACGTTGACCTCCAGACACAGCTCCTCCAGAGACCAGCTGTTAGCCTGGGCCACATACTGGCGCGTGGCAGTAATGTACGCCTCGGGCACAAACAGGCTGCCGACACACACGTGGATGTTCTAGACACGAGGACGGGGGAAGAAAACCGAGGGGGTCAGCGCTGCAAGTGGCACGTACGCAGGTATCAGTCATTGTGTACAAACTAGAAGAGCACCTTTAGCTCCTTTGCACCGCCGGTGGCAGCTCCCTGGGAGATCATCTGCAGCTGTTTGATGCGCTCGCTGAAGTCGGCTACCCACTGGATCACCGTCATGGAGGCTGGAACTGTGTACCGACACCAGCTGCGAGGGAGGATGCCTGGGTAGAAGCAAAAGCAAGTTGCCTTTCTGCTCCAGATGACCCGAATGGAACAGACTCCAGTCACATGAGCACCTTTAACAAGGTCACTGATGAGTGTCCGCAGGTAGTTGGTCTGCTTCTTCTTGCCCTGGCACACTTGCACCACATCAGACAGATCCTGGCGGACGTCCTGCAGCATCTTGCCGCCCATCTTCACCTCACGCTCAAAGAATCGGAACAGCGGGTCCTGAGAGTTGTGTGTTTGACAACAAGGCAATTCATCAGTGACAGAACCTTGGCAGGAGGAGGCTAAAATTCTCTGAAATTACCTCATTACCTCGTGAGGCAAAGACAGTTTGAACAAATCACAGAGCAGAACACACATCAATCAGGACTTCTGGCCAACCTCCTCTCATGTCTGACATTACCTTAATGTTCTCCACTGTGCGTTTGAGTGGATTGACTGATTGTGGCATGAGCTGCAGCCAGTTGCAGGCGGTGGTGTGCAGCGTCCTCATCCAGGCTGGCTGAGTGTCCGAAGTGGAGGAGGTGCGCTCCTTCTTCTCCGTCTCATAGGCGAGGTCGTCCTCATCCTCCAACATCTGCATTTTCAGCATCTTACCCATCATGTCAGTGCCTGTGCAGCCCAGCGGAGGGAGCAAGTGAGCAGGGAGGGAGGTGGGAGAAAGGACCATGGTCGGAGGTGGAGGGGAGAAGAAATTAACAGAGCAACAAGGACACAGAACCTTACCGTGAGGTTATGGAATTACAAAGAAATCAGGACTACAGTACACCGGGTACAAAAAAATCAAAAACACAAAAGGCTTCAGGCAACGTTTCAACCAAACGTAACACTCAACAGAGTTCCTTGTTGGAAAAAAAATCACACATTCCTGACTGAAAGCCACTGAAAAAGAAATTAACAGGAATTCCACAAAACAAATTGAGGGCGGGAGTGAGGATAAAGGAGCAGGAAGGTGGTTGAAGGGGGTGTTTCTGCAGCCAGTTTTGCAGGGACGGGAGGAGGTGTGAAAAACAGGGTGGGAGGGCCATTCAAAACTGTACCGGAGCGGTTGGGAGGAGACAACTTAGCATAGCAGACATGATGGCTGCGAAATACAGTTGCTGGAGGGTGAGGACATACACACCCTTCCTTCTCCTACTGTACATTTAGTAGCTACTTGAGAAACAAAAGAGTAAGTAAGCAAAAGAAATCCTTTGTTTGCTTTAGCTGCAGTATTCTACCCCAAAACTAAAAGGTAGCCCTGCTGTGCTGCTGATGCAGCCTGTCAGTGTTAAAAGCTACTAGAACAGAGAGAGATGGTTAACGATGATGCTTGTGTGACCGTGAAAGCCACGGTTGAGGCGAGGCTGTGGCATACCCTGTGTGGTGAGCAAGACCTTCTCGGCATTGCTAGGCAACCCCAGCCAGGATGGAGTCTGCGTGTCAGGAAGCATCTCTACCCAGTGCATGAACTCCTCGCGGCTGCAACGAATTGAAATCGTGAACAGGCGAACAGCCATGACCGCATCTGTTATAAAACCACTCTGTTGGCTGTGTTTTCCCAAAGACGGTACTGACCGAATGCCATCAGGCATCTTGAGATCCTTGTGTCCGTCCACCTTGAGAGCCAGTTTAAACTCGCTGTCAAAGCTTCCCTTGGTGAAGATGCGGTCCAGGAAGGTGTTGAGGAGGCGCTGGTCAAAATCATTGTCGATGCGGCCACCATAAATGGACTGAGCCATCAGAGTTTTCAGAGCAGCCCAGGGGATCTTGTCAGGAGCGATATTCTGGCGACCCTGAGTGTGGATATGTTTCACGTCCAGTAAACATATCCAGTAAACTTATACTGACGTGGTGTGTGCAGTACATACAATTCAAAGTCCTATTATTTAACAAACCACCTCTAACCTTAGCAGTGTCATCAAGCCACGTGTCAACGGTATCACAGGCAGAGCGCAGGTCAGACTCTCCAAACTCGTATTTCTTGGACCAGCCGAGCGGTGCGTAACGCAGACGTTCCTGAATGACGGCGTGGAACCAAGCCAGCAAGAAGTAGAGACGAGCACGCTCATTGGGAGCCTGCGCACAAAAGACATTTACATTTAATTCATGTAACGGATACGGGGATTTGGGTAGAGATTCTATTTTGGTTGTTGCAAAATAAGGGACCTTGCACATGCGAGCTACAGGGATGCTGCTGAAGGTCCTCAGCATGTTGGCCTTGACACCAGGAGTAGGCTCGAACACAAAGATGCGACCAGCTCGAAGCAGATTCACAGGCACGTACAAGGAAAAACATTTAGACTTGATGACAAAGTAAAGGCAGTAGCAGGATTACACAAGGTTTCTCAAAAGGGCAACCTTAGGGTTGATCTCCATTGTCAAGAAGAGCCTGAAGCAGGCATGAGGATGCATGGAGTGAAGCTTCTTTTCCAGATGCATGAGCCAAGCAGGAGCCAGGTGGACATTCTCCAGCATCACCCACCTGCCAGACCAAAACTGTTAGGATGCTAAACAAGTCTAGATTTTCAGAAAGCACAAAACATGCTACTTACCTGCCAGACTTGACAGCAGTGTTGATGTCTTTATCTGCTTTATTGAAACCCTCAGCTGAACCTGTGAACGGCAGACAAGCACAAAGCTGTGTTAACTACAATTTTCCTCGCAAACTTAAGAGGCTTTAGGTTGTTTCTTCTGTACCAATAGAGATGGAGGTGATTTGTCTGTTCTCCTCAGCAGCCAGATCTCTGACCAGGCCACTGGCATCATAACCTGGCACAGAACACATCAGCACCGGAGTGCTGGGCTTCACCTGCAGCCAAAAGAATGTCAGCAACAGGTTCACACCGCTGACCGTAAACGCTTCCAGAGGGGAAAGAGGGTCAAAGCATTACTGAAGCATTTTTACCTCATTCTCCACAACATTGGCCAGGTCAAGAGGCTGCTCGATGATGCTCATGAAGGACTCTCCCAGCACCTTTGCAACAAAAATGTGTGACATTGCGAGCAGGCGGTCTGGACGGAAGGCCTGGATCAACAAGAGCTGGTGCACTGCCTGGCCAATGGGAGCTGAGCACATTAAAGCAAAGTATTTTTACAACCCAGACAGAACAATCATAGTGTAGGAGACACTACAGACACATCTACATACTGGACTGCTTCTCTTCTGACCACAGATAAGGTACAGCCAGCTCTGGAGTGTTGCTCTCAATCCACATGAAGAATTGCTAGAAAAACAAAAAAAAGGCACCGATATACAGGATCGTTCAAAGCAAGTAGTCGATCTGTTCTAACGAGCAATTACGCTCACCTCATCAGCCTGAACTTTGTTCACCAAGTCGCTGAAGGCTGGCAGACGACTGAGTCGGACCATGGCCTCGCTCTGCTCACTGCTCAGACCCTTCACTTTGGGCAGGGACGTCCCGGTCAGGACGATCTCTTTACCTCGGAGGAAGTGCTGGAACTCTGAATCATATGACGGCTCACTGGGAAGAGTTGGAGAAAGTAAAATAATTACAATGTCAGATGTATCTGGGAAACATCGGCCACTGGATTCCTAGAGTGATGTCTTGTAGTGGTGGTGGCTTCGTACCTGGTCATACCCTTTAGGCTAATCTTTGCCAAAAGCATGGCAAACGTGATGTGATCCAGGTGCAGCATACCTCTGGCTGCCCTGTTAAACACCACCTAAGAGGGAAATATTCCATTAACATAGATTCTAAACAAATCAACAGCATTTACACAGAGATTTGTTCAAACCTGGAACAGGTCCTTAGTGAGGACAGCGAGTCTTTGTGAATGGTCACTGATGCTCTTGAGGTTGGGGTTTTCATAGAGCACAGTGTGGTAAGTATCCAAGAAAAAGTGAAGGGAGTACTGGTAGAGGAAGTGCATCTGGAGAAAAACAGCGCAGTCCATTTAAGTGCTTCAAATTCAAAATCACAAATATTACTTCTACAGGTTGATTTGGATTCGGAAAAGCTTTGGAGGGAGAGCGCGATCGTGTCCAGACCTGATTGAGAGCTTCCATTGTGAAGTAGATGCTGCTGCAGGCAGAGGACAGCGTCAGGTATTGCTGTGACACCGTCTCCACCTCCGCCATGACGATGTCCGTTTCCTCCACTTTCCTGGTGACCTCAGCCGCCTCCTTCTTCAGGTTCTCCAGTGTGGTAATGATGGTGTCATCGTCAAGAATGCGCCCTTTAACCTCATTGAGGGCCTGAAGCAGGGATTTTTCCAGCTGGCGCAGGCGTAGTTGGAACTCGCCTGAAAAAGAAAGAACAGGTGCTGGTGAGGTTCTTTCTTAAATTTAAGTATTCTGCACCAACAAACTTTACTGTTTCCAATTTTTAATCTGTTTGCACTTCAACATTTGAACATTCTCACCCTGCAGTTTGAGGAGGTCGGAGCGTTTCTCATCCACATCGGGCCTCTCGGCCTTGAGAACCTCATTGAGACACTGGCTCTGAAGGCTGCTGCGTGTTACGGTGAAGTTGACAAATGTAACACGAGAACACAAATCTGGTGGGAACTCAACCTGCACAGAAGAGCAGCAACAAATTAGACAAAGTGATTTCTTTGTAGAAATATCTACCTCTTAAAAATGATTTTGAACCTACTGTTGGATCTCTTGTAGAGAGGAAAATGACAAATGAAGGTGACAGATCAATGTCCTGGTCTCCCAGAGTGATGAGGACACGCCCTCCGGTCCTTCTGACCTCTCTGTTCAGCACTGGGTTTAGGATGGGGTCGTAACTTTCTACATCCTTCAGAGCAAAAAGAGAAAGTCCTTTTGTAGATAAATCCTGGATAAAAATTGACCGAATAATGTCAACAGGAAATACCTGGACCAACAGAGGGTTTCCAAAACGTAGTGCACTCTCCAGGTTCTTCCTGAAGGCATCATCCAGGAAACTGGTTCTGGTAATCTTGCGATCTTTGTACTCGTTCATTATGAACTCTGTGGCTTGGCCTGACGGGTCAATAATTAGCGGGTACCTGCACAGAACAATGGTACAATCGAGCCATGCCAAGAAGGAAATGCTTAGCTTCAGCTTCGAATTTCTATTTTAAATGGCCAGATGAAAGATATATACTGACCTGTTGAACCTCTTGAGCATTATTGCATTCTCAGTGCAGAGGTCATCGGCTGGGAGAGAGTTGGCCTGCCAGCGGAGCCTCTCATCAGCATTGGACAGGTACTCGGTTCTGGCAATATCAGTGCGGAACTGAAAAAAATAGAACTGGGGTGAATGGCAGCTTACAGTCAGAGGAGATTGGAAATTATGTGCTGTTTTTTAGATTGTTCCCTTCTGCAAAAAAAACATTACCTGGTGATGTAAATGAGACTAAGATTTAAAGGTGTAATGATGGTGACGCCTTTAAGAGCTTTAGGTACCTGAATGTTGGCCTGCTGCAGATGATGGGACCAAGTTGTGAACAGATTCTGTCTCATCTGCTGCTCAAAGTAGCCAGCATAGGTAATGAAAGCTGCAGACAGCAGACAGTCTCCAGCTATGGTGGACATCTGGTTTTTGAAGGTTTCACTGGTCTTCTCCCAACGGTCCCTTTCAGCCGACAGACTTTTCAGCAGGGCTGTACTGCGATTCACCTACAAGGAAAGAACAGAATTGTTGTCAAAGTGTTTGTGTGTGACAGAAAAAAAGAACCAAACATTACTTTAATGATCATTCACCTTAGCTTCCACAGCTGCTAGGTCAGCCTTGATGGCCTGAGCTTCTGAAATGAGGACAGCGTACTCCTCCTTGTAGCGGGCAATGCTAGCCTCCAAGTCTCTGATCATCTGCTCCACCTCCTCTGCTTTCGTCTTGTTGTCTGTGGCGTCATCCTCCAGCTTCTGCAGTTCATTACGCAGAGGCTCCACACGCTTCAGCATGTCAGCATAGTTAAGCTAGTAAAAAGGACAAAAACACTTATGAATCTAAGAAGCACTTCCTCCAGTAAGTGCAGTATTTATTTAAATATAGTTTGGTTTTACCTGAGCAATTGCCCATTTCACCATAGGACCACAAGCCAAGGACGCTCTGTTGATTTGGTCGTAATTGTAGCCTGGATTGGAGAGGTAGTTCTTTTTCATCTTCTCACGGATGGAGTCACTATTTACAGAACAAAGCAGGTAGTAAAGCAGAAGTTCATAACTGAAATATTTATATGGAAATTGGTTCTCATAATGAATTATTTGGAGTGAAATATCACAGATGATTGTTGGAAATGGGTGAGAAATTTTTGTTTTTATATGGGAAAAATGTAGAACTACAGTAAACCTAACAACTACAGGGGTTGTGGCTGTAGTAGAGTCAGTTCATTGTCCGATTCAGAAAGCGTGACAAAACATAAAAATCAAACAGGGGTCACTTGATTATTGTGCCGATTCCTGGATTGATTACATTTCCATTGGTGACTAACAGTTAACATCTGTACCTCATTTCCTCAGAGGAAAAGCCGACTATGCTGCTGATGAAATTGTCCCTGATAATGACTTGTCTGATTTTTTTCCAGTCACTCGTCTCCTCGCCCAACATTAGGCAGATAGACTCCAAGGCCAGCTTGACAACAGCTGGTGGATTGGTCATAGTCCGCACTTCTACTAGGTGCTGTCGCTTAATTGAACTCACCGCTACGACAGGAAGGACCGTCGTTTTTTTGTTTTTTTTTTAAAGGCACATGGGGGAGGGGTATATGCAGAGAGACATGAAGAAAACATTAGTAAACAACTGCAGAAATGTCTTATTTCACCTGATTTCGTCAGCAGAGAAGTTAACAATGGTGGGAATGAAGTTCTCTCTCATGATGATGGAACGGATTTGCTTCCAGTCAACGGTGCTTTCTCCCAGGAGCAAGCAAATAGACTCGAGAGCGAGTTTCACAGCTGCTGGTGGATTGGCCATAGAACGCACCTCTACCAAGTGCTGCTTCTTGATGGACTTAACAGCTATACGCATCAGATGAACATGAGGTGGATTATTACAACAAAGAGGGGGCAGGGGCAGGAAGGGAAGGATAAAGATAAAGGTTGCATTGTTAAACAGAAATCTTTGCTTCTATGTGATATTTTTTTGGAAATTAAAAAAAAAGAAAAAAGTTGTACTTATAACATACTGCACCATTATCAGCAAGCGTACTACAAATTGTACAACCATACCGTTCTGGGCCTCAATAACAGCAGGCTCCACTTGATCCAAGTCATGTTTGACACTCTGTTGTTTGTCCTTGATCACTTCCTGCTGCTTGTACACAGCTTCTTGGATCTCCTGGCTCACCACCTGGAATCAATAGAAAATTAGAAGCATTATTTCATCCGCCTGTGAATAACACAGCATCAATCTCTACAAAGACAAAAGCGTTTTTCTTCCTGTGCACCTTTTTCTTTTCTGCCTCCTGCTGGTCTTTGACCATCTTCTTCAGCTTATCATTAGCAGCAGCATTCTTGGCCTCCAACTCTTGACTCTTAATTCTTAGGTCACGTCGAAGTTCCTCCACCTTTTTTGTCCGGACAAATGTTTATTAAGACAAGAACAAGTAGAGCACACGGTGACACAGATCACCAACTATTTTCCTAAAGCAAATACCAAAACTGCATTACCTGATCGACAGTCTCCTTAATCTTGCGGAGACCAACATTGAGATGCATCTGCTGCTCCTCCAACTCGCTGCGTTTCTCATTGAACAAGTTGGCGTACTGGTTGATGAAGTCCAGGTAGTGGCGAGGAGTGATGGCCATCGTGTGACCGCCTCGTTTAGCCAGGCGGTTGTTCGCCTGTTCAGAAAGGACATCAACACATTAATCATACATCAGACTGTTGTAGTCAAACACTGGATAAACCTCACAGGACAATAGTTTCATCAACTAGCACAATGAACACACTTAAGTACCTGATGAAGTGTTTGGTGCACAAACACACATCCATTCACGATTGCCTCGCGGTGCGATGGTGGTTGGGGCAGTTTGTCATAGACGATGGGCATGTAATCTGGCACCTTGTAGTTGGGTTTCTCAAGATCCATCTTGCTGGTAAACTCCTTACCCACCTGGTACAAGGCCTCTGTGGACCAGTCTCCAAACCAATTCAGCACACACCTAAAAACAAAAGATGTTTTTTTTGTGTACTGAGGATTTTACTATATAGATAAAAAAGTTTGCCCAGCATTAAGTCAAACCTGTTGAAGAGGGCAGGAGAGGTCGCAGCCCTGTCCTTCAGGCCCTCTGATGAGGGGTTCATGGTGAAAACAACATGGAGGTTCCTGATAACTTGGCTGGTGAACCACTTGTAGAGCTCCTCGTGTGTGTCAAGCATTAAACCCTCTTTCTGAGCTCCCTCCTTACATTGAGTCATCAGGGTAGCATACTCATCTCCCTCAAACAGTCCAGGAACCTGTTAACGGCAGTGACACATTGGTAAGAAAAAGCCTTTTTTTGTCAAGGGGACGTGAAGCTTGGAGGTCATGACAGGGTCATTTTACCTCGCCGTTGGCCAGCAATGTGTTCATCCTTTCAAGAAATCCAGAGTCAAGAACATTGGACTCATCCATGATGAAGGCAATCTTCTCATTCTTACAACCCGAACGTCGTAGCACCGTACGCAAGTCCTCATCAAAGTCTTCTCCAGTATATTTCCTGTGCACCTGAAATCAAGTAAATAAGGATTTTAATATGACAGAGAGTAATTATAATTTAACTAAAATATGTAAATGTGCTCGACTAACCTTGATCTGATAGACGCTGAGTCCATTCATCCAGGCTACAAAGCGAGACAGAGTAGTCTTTCCTGCTCCACTCACACCGATCAGCAGGAGATGGCCCTGAGGCTGACGGAAGATTCTGGACATACAATTTTAAAAGTGACTTAACGAAAATTGGGTTTGAGCTGAAATTTGTCATTTCTAATTTTTTTTTTTGACTCACCGATCAATTCTGAGAACATGGTCCAACACCTCATTGAAGAGTACCAGAGGCACGTCCAGCTCTTCCTCATAGAAGACCTTCAGACGAGCCTTCACATAGTCTCTCAGCTCCTCCTGCTCAACTGGGATGTAATCCTGCACCCAAAAACAACTCTCAGCTGTTGAACCGTTCATCCCTTGCAAACAGTTCTCACTGATTCAGGACCAAAGGGAAAAAAAATTCAGTTTACCTTTGAGAGCCAGTTGCTGTAGAGAATGGGCCTGTTCAGGGCCTTGTCTTTATCAATGTTGGGGAAGTGTTTAAGAGCAACCATGTCGATGTTCTCATCAGTCCACCTTCTCTCATCATCACCCACCAGCCTACAGAAATGGTGGGGTCAAACTTGACTGATTAAAAGAATTCTAGTGACAAAGCAGATAAGCAATACATTTGAGAGTCGGAGGCCAGCTTCACCTGTCCTGGAAGAGACGAAGAGCTTCGTGGGCCCAAATGCGAATGAGTCCCTCCACAGGCAGAGTCTCAAGTGGCCGAAGGGCCTCAAAAATTCCTCTCACCCAGCGGGTCATCTCTCTGGGTGAGTAGATATAGTGAGGCTGTGTGTCCTGAGTGAACCGCTCCTGAAATTAAAATATTTGCATTCAGTACATGAAGTAAATAACAGAAGCAAAAATGTACAGCATAAAAACTCAGAATATGGGGTTTTTAACAGTGTATCTGAATTCAGCAACTGTTTTACCTGAGACATGGTGTAAAATTCGACCATAGCAGCTGTAAGAGGCTCAGCATAGGTACGAAGAGATGGGATAAGGCGCAGCATGGCCCGATTGAAAGTTCCATAAATCTGGGTTAGAGATGCTGGACCTGGATAGTCAACATACACCACAGGAACATGGCGCAGGAACCTAGAAACAACACATCAGGACAGCCTTTTAGTGGAGTTCTGAATTTTCTATGTGTAGCTGTTTCTTTTCCGCCATTTCGCGATGTCTTTATTGTATTTTTGTGAAATTTTGTCAGCATATTTAGCATTTGTGAAGAC
>CAAE01015019.1:1394828-1454792 GCA_000180735.1 Tetraodon nigroviridis
AATTCTTGCTTCTCCAGCAAACGCTGCCCATTGCGGAACAACTGAAGATTACAGCATAGAAAAGTGTCAAAGGGTCTGCAGTGAGTAAAAAAAGAATGCAGAAAATTGCACAGATTGTCTCCATTCATAACAATTGCTTACATCAACATTTTTCTCAAACTGTTTGATCTTGCGTTTTAGAGTCTGCACATATGTGATGAAATTGACAGCGTCAGAGGTGCTGGCTGTGTCCACAGAGTGCTGCTCCAGTTCTTGACGGGACTGTTAAAGGAAGATGAGAGATGGGAGAACATTCAGTAAACAGTGAGAAATCACTGGCTTTGCAAAACAAGCCTACACACAAAATGTCCCTCCAAGTTATAATGTGATACCTTGGAGATCTGGGCATGGAAGTCTTGCATGTTCTGGCCGAGCATCTGTCCAAACTTGCTGAGCACCTCTTTGTGCCAAGAGTCATATTTCAAGTTGACCTTGGACTGGACCTGTGGTGATGGACAAATACAATCAGTGAAATACCACATGGACTTAACATTGATGCTCCCCATACACGCACGCTAAAACAGACTAAATACAATTTGCTTATTAAATACTATTAAATGGTTTTTCATAAAAAAAGAAGAGGTTTATTCAAGATTGTTACCTTTCCATAGTCAATGACAACGGGTCCGAACTCTTTCCGCGTCTCTGCATTGTCGAAGGTTCCGCGTGCTTTGCGGATCTGGACCAACAGTGCCTGCCACTTGGTGAGGTCTTCGCCCAGACGGTTGTAGATGTTCTCAGCCTGCATGTCCCAAAGACACTGGTACTGCAGCCACACCTGGAAGAACATAGCAATGGAAAATGAGAGATGGTGAATTTCTGCAAGCCAGCTTCTTTGACCTACAATGCCAGTGGTAAAAGGGGCTCTGTTGATGGCTCATACCTTCACATACTGTTCCACCTCACCGACAATGTCCTCTACTGCATTGTATGCTTCCTCCAGGGCTGCTGGGCCATCAGGCATCCGGGTTAAGGCATTCCTGTAAAACTTCTCCTCTTCTGACAACTCGTAATGAACTCCCACCTGGGAAAGAGGGACAAATTAGTTTTAACATATATTTGTTTCATTCATAATTTGTTTTTCCCCACATGTCTCTTTAGCAATGGTTATTACACACACTATACAATTCCTACCTGGTATCTCTGGCTCTGGATTCTGGGAAGTGAAAGTATGACCATCTTCCAGGAGAACATCTCTTGGTAGAGCTTGTAGCGACAGTCTTCAATTGGTGGGTTCAGGTAGATCACCTGATTTGTAATCCTCAGCTCATGGACAACATTCTGTTTACAAAAAAGGGGTGGCAAGAGGGGGGGGGGGGATATTTATCAGCATCTAGAAAAATACATAAAAATGTAATATTGCATCACTATAGACAAAATATCAACCTTGATTTTGGGCTCTCCTCCTGGTTTGTGGCTGACTTGTGGAGCTTCAGTGTCCATGTCCACGTCAGCTTTGTCTTCTACCTGACCACGAAGCACCTGGGTCCACGCTTTGAGGCCAGCCTGAAGCCGCACTCCAAGGATGCGTTCAATCTAAGAAAAACACAAGTTAACAATCGATCTTGCTTGAAAATCAATGAAACCAAGAAACATAGAAAGAAGATATAAATTTGGTTTAATAGTGCCAACCTCAATGTCAAGCTTGTTGACCCAGATGGGCAGGTTGGAATAGGAGTAAAGATTGAGGTCATCCACCGCCTTCTGGACTCGGCTGAGGATGTCTGAGAAGGTCTTGTGATCAAACATGCATGTTTCCAGAGAACGGACCTCAAGATCAATTTTTTCTTCAATCAACAGAAGATCGTCCACCTAGAAAATAATATGATACACATTAAAAAGTCTAATATTACCTTTTTTTCTATTCTGAAAATACATCTTGGCGTAAGCAACAGCTCATCCGTAACTGACCTTCTCCTGGAAGTTGAAGACAGTCTCAGCCAGCCTCTGGACATAAGGATCCAGCTTGTAGGACTCCCAGACCAGAGTAATACCTTCAGTAACCAGGGCCTGAACCTCTTTCTTAAGCCCAGCTACAAGCAGAGAGATGGATGACCTCTCTTCCACCTTCTCACAAGTGCGCTCATAAGTGCGCACACTCTCAATCAGAGAGATGGCAAACGGATAAAGCTGGTTAGCTTGATGGGCTTTGTTGACGATGGCCAGAGGGACACGGAAGCTCAGCCACTTCAGGTTGCGGACTTCTTTGGACAAAGTGATGATCTCTGGGAGGAAGTTGACCTTAAGCTTGAGCATGTTTCCAGAGCGTCCACGGGCACGAGTGCTCTCGATTGTAAAGATGCGTCCGGACACGCCAAGGTTACGCTGCTGAACCTGATTTAGAAAGAGGAAAAATCAAACATTCAACAACAAAAATAATGCTAAATTTAAGAAAAAAAAACGTGCCAAGCATCATTTTTACACTTACTTTACGAGCCCAGTCATCGAATATCTCCTGGGTATTAAGTTTGGCTCTGAAACTATCTCCATCCTGTTTCAGCTTCAGGCCTTCCACATGATTCTCCCAACCTTTTCCCAGAACATCTTCCACTCTCTTCATGTATGCGGTCAGCTGACGGTCAATCTGCTTGGCCCAGATGATGGAGCCCGACACTGGTGGCAGGTCTCGGACGTGGCTCATCTTGCAGGCCTGGCTCTGGGGATACTGCACTTTGAACTTGTCGTGCAGCGACTCGATGTCGTCTTTGACGCGCTGGATGAGCTGCGTCTGGTACTCTCTAATGGCGCCCCTAATATGGGGGCGCACAAAGAGGGCGTTGAAGCGGGAGAAAATGCGGAACATCTCGTTGGCGTTCTTGGCGGTTCCCAGCTGATCGCGCAGGCGGGCGGTGATACGCGTCTCCACGCGGTCGATGCGCTCGTCATAGCGCTTCATGGCAGCTTCCCAGGCTTCTACACCCTCCTTAGAAACATCCAGGCCATCGACCTCTTTGACATTCTCGTAAGCCAGGTTGACCTCCTCAATGGCGTTGGCGTCCGCTGCATCAAAGAGAACTGTAGCAACCTTCAAGTCTTGAGGCTCAACTGTCTCTCCAGGAGCATGCTGTGGTACGGCAGACACCTGAAAAACATTTGAAACGGAAATCTAATCAGTTCTAATATAAACTGTGATCCAAGGTCTGGTTGTAGGTCAACATTAATAATAAATAGCTCATATTCTTACTAGTGCGTAAGATAGCTGATGGAACCATACCTGAGGCCTCAGCACACGGACGATGACGGCCCTCAGCTGCTCATGCTGCCTTCTGAAACGCCTCATGTGATCCAAACGTGACTGAAGCTTCCTGTGAGCAGGACTCAAACGCCACACCATCTTCAGATTCTCCTCCCGCTTTCTCTTTACAATATCCCTCAGAAGGACCTGCAGTTTCTCATACTCATCCTCCCAGGTCTGGAACACCTCAAAGCATGCAACCATCACCTGCAAACAAGGATTGTAAGGGGTTAAAGACGATAAGGAATGAGCATCATCAATTCTTTTTAAGAAGATCATGAAAAACAACCAACCTTCTCAAATTCTTCATAGGCAACATGCATGAGTTTCCTGGTACCCAACACTTTAAGGAGCTGGGAGCTTAGGTCCCTGGAAATGGCCTCTACCAGACGCAGTGCCCTCTGAATGGGGTACTTTGTGTTCCTGATCTTTTTTAGGTGAGTGAATATGGCCATCAGAGCCTGGCGGATCTTATCAAGCTCCAAAGCTGAGAGCAGGTCATTTAGAGGGAAATCCTTCATCAGAGGATTGTAATCGTTGACTGTTTCCACTGCCTGTTTCAGACCTGTCAGTAGCAGAACGCATCATTTCATCTCAATATTATTACACAGAGAAAGAAAGTAAAAGTTCTTCCTGGTTGTCACCTACCAGTGTCTGTGTCAAAACTGACAGTGGCATGAAAACGTTTGCCATGTTTGAGGATGTCCAGTGTCAGCAGAACCTCTGGGCTCTCCCTCTTCTCCTGAATCCTGTTGAGGGCTCGTTCAAGATTCAGCCAGAAACTGATCTCCTGCAAGGCTGTGCCTGAGGCCGGGTCACGATCAAGTTTTGTGACCTACCAAAAATAAGAGTGAAAATTGTGAGAATGACTGAGAATTTTGTTGACTTCGTTTTTTTAAATTGTTTTTTTTACCTTTTGAATTTCCCTGATCCAGCGGTTGACTCCAGACTGAAGCTGGTTGAGGAAGGTTGGGTCTTCCACTTTGTCTCCAAAGTCTGTGACCTTGGGCTTCTCTCCACGCTCATAGCACTGCTTTGCAATGTTGGCGATGTTGGGGTGGATGAGCAGGCTGATTTCAGGAATCTCAATGTTCTGTTGCAGATGAAGGAGACCCATCTCCAACTCGGCGATCTTCTTCTCCACGGATGGAGCCATCTTATCCCCATCTCTGGAAGATTTTGAATAAATGAGTCACTTAAATAAATGCAATGCCTTTTCCATCCGCTCTGAGGATTACCTGTCTGCTTTGCCAGACTCGCGGATGTAAGACTTGAAGAAAGGGGCAACGGCATTGCTGATGAAAGAGTGCAGGGTCTCGTACGGCGAATCCTCGCTCAAGGTCAGAACTCGAACTTGTGTTGATATGGGCTTGTCTGCGTCAATGACACCTGTCCTCTTGATCAGGGCCAAGCTGCAAGTTAAAAGGATTTAGAGTTTAAAACTAAGGCATTTTTGGAGAAAACTTGGTGCTTTGCAGTGAAATTTTACCACAGTTGAAATACAGTCGAGCAGAAGAAAAAAAGACCATTAAGGGGAAATTAAATTTCTCTTTTACCTGTTGGATTTCAACCCATAGTGTATGTCAATGCTGATGTTATAAGTGATGCACTCTTTCTCCTCCTCTCCTTCATCTCCAACTTCCTCTGAAAAGGTTAAATAAAATCAAAATCTTATTTCTCCAATAACAAAATCAGGTAAGGTAAGATCATCTTTATGTTGGCACAACGTATCTTGCAAAAATCTATGAGAAAGGAAACCTCTGCAACGCAGCGGATGTGAGATAAAAATGGTATCTGAGAATGGAGCCTCTCGGGATCAGACACGGTGGCTAATCATGTGAACTATCATAAGAATCAAGGCTTTAGACTCAGAAAAACAGCTGCAAGGACGGTTCTAAAGCTCAGGCTTAACTTTGCTGGGGGGTCAAACAAAAACAAAAGGGATCATTGACACTGGCTCACGTGATAAAAATAAAATAGATAAAAACACATCTCTGCGGTAAAGATCATTTTTAATATAAAATTGGTAAAGATTTTTTGATAAAAATGGACCACTTTTACTTTATACTGTATAGAATCTGGCTTTTCTTTAACACGAACATGAGATAAATGATACTTAAACACTTTCAAAAGCTAGCGTCGAATGGCAAAGCTAGTAATGTTTTTCACACAAAGACAATTGCAAAGTGGACAAAATTTACCTTTTCAAAACGCATTTATGTAGAATGGTGAAAGTAAAACGATTAGCATACAGCTTTGGGTATTGAGCTACATGTTTAGCCAGACTAGGCGTAGCCGGCCGTGCAATGCTAGGACAGAACATCCCTCGCGGTTGTTAATTAAAGTGTTTAAAACGCCACCTTTTAGTGCACTTCTCTCCACAAGGATGGTGTGAATCTGTGGGTCGGCCAGAAATTTTTTCATCTGCTCCACAGCGCTCTTCTCTTCCAGGGCGGTTTCCAGTGAAGCCGGGGCCTCGCCGCCATCTTCCAGGAGCAGCGGTACCAATTTCCGAATGTGCTTCTGCAGCACCGAAGTGTCAGCGACCGTCTGGACGGTCGACACCTCCATGGTGCCGGAGCTTTCCTCCGTCCCCCCGCCGTCAGACATACTCTTAGGCGGCTACCCAAGTCTGGTCTTGGTGTAAAACAGGACAACGAAACGAAACAGAAGGCGTCTGAATCACCGCTGTAACAACCGCGGTCAGAGACCTCTGCTGTCAAAACGCCGCACCGCTGCCGTCCACTCGCGCAAGGAATTATGGTACTTGGTGTCTAAAAGACCTGCGCTCCGCTGACTACACCACTTATAAAACTACAATAACCACAGATCCAACGGGGCGATGCGTTCATTTGTTTGCCCGTGCTGAGGAAATGGGAGTTGCCCTGATGATGCGGCAATAAATCCGAAGCGTATTGTCATATAGTCTATAAATCATTATTGACAGACTCTAATTAAATCTAGAAAAATAAATCACAAGTTAGTTAGTTGCCGTGCAGCACGAATTGCACAATGACACAAAGAGGAATCTGAAGCTTTGTTTTATTGAGAAACAGAAAATAGTAGACTGAAAGAAAACAAACAATGATGTACAATGGGCCCCTGAGTTTCATCAGAAGTATTTTTATTTACAAAAAAAAAATACTAATACTAATCTTAAAGTGACTTTGGTTTTGTTAGTTCTGATCAAATTTTAAAAGCTCTTGGTTATTTTAAAAAGCCTTACAGCACATAAAACCTGAGAAAAACAAACCACCATTCTATAACGACACAAATAAAAGACACATACACACAGTGGCTTGTGTCTTTGTATTATGCCTCTCTAAAATAAATCCTTTAGGGGTCCCTGAGAAGAAATGGCCAGTAGTACATATCCAGTCATAATTATGCTCACACATTTTCCAATAACGTCAGTGGTAAAGCAATGTGCTTTAAAGACTGGAACACATAAATAAACAAAATAAATGTCACTGTTGACAAATACAAACCTATTCTTCATCAGGAAACTTGAATTTAGCATACACGATGAGCATGACTATGGACATAACGATGCACAACGAGCCGATCACGAGGTATGCAATACCCAAAAACTCATTCTTGCCTCCCATCCAGGACACGTTGCTGAAAACCACCTTCTTTGTTCCATCAAAGCTTAAAACGGGATAATCTGAGGAGAACATGTTAAGGTCATGTGACAAAAATGTTCTACATTTACTGATAAGTGGCCCATTACATTGTGTACTATATATACACATGCAGACAGAAATAATGTAAATACAACAATCAGCATAGTTCAATCAGTTAAATATAAAAATCAGATACTTGAGCAAAAAAATAACTTATATATATAAATATATAAAAAAATTTACCACATAAGTTCAAAAAATGTTTTTTACCTCTCAAAGGCAGCAGGTTGAGGGCAATCTGGCATCTAATGAATTATTTGCATACCTCATTTTCTTAGACTGTCAGATAGTTTGTTCTGCTTGTTCGTTGTGCGTAGGTTAAAACAACCACACCCAACCTGCAGAACAAGTCTGGTTGAGCTCATGTTGTCAAAACATGAAAAAGTCAACCTTGTTTAGAGCAGATAAATGACGCTGTGAATGTAAAAGCAGAACCAGAATTCAAAAGGTTCTAAATGACATTATATTGCCAGAGGGCACACAGGCCGCCGTCATACACACAGCATTGTTAGCATTGGAGCTAGTGCCCCGACATGAACTACCCTCCAAGCCAAACTGCAAACTTAACCATTATTATCCCAAAACCTGCAAAACAGGTAACATGTGACCGGTAAGGATACTGTAGCCAATTTCAAGGACATAGTTTCCTGCCGGCAGACCTTCCGCATAGTCGCCCTCTGTGATTCGCCGGTACAACTTCCTGAAATCCGGAAGGGCTGCCGTTCGAATCCAAACTAGGAAGTCTTGATTGATGAAACCGTTGTTAGCAGGGTCATTGGGGTCCAGTTCGTAGGCAGCTTTGGGCCAGAATAAGGGTTTCACAGTATCTGGAATTCAAAGCGTTAATCAGCATATATATCCCTCCAACAGCACAATCAGAAGCAACATTTCCTCAGGTTGGTACCATTGAACGCATTCTTCAGAGGTGAGACAGAGGGGTTCCTGTATTTGATGTTGTAGTCGGTCCACCAGGCGATCCCCTTTCCATCAAAAGGCACCACCTTCTTTGTTCCATTGACAAGATGATAAAGCTTAAATGTGTCTTTAAACAATAGTTTAAAAAAAAGTTAATATTACTCATGCAAAACCACCAGACACTGAAGGATCATTAGATTCTCAAACAAACCATTGAACATGCTGTTTGCTATAGAGCCACATGGTACGATGGGTTTCTTGTTGCTGTCATACTGGTAGGGTGCGCAGTACTCACTGGGACTCTGGGGCAGAAAAAGAAAATGAAATGCATGCCTTTTCTTTCTTTGGTACAGGTATTTTGTTTAATAGAGCGGAAAAAGAGGAATTGAAAAAAGACAGGAAAGTAACATAAACTAGATGGATACACGAGCTGTGTATTTTCACCTACCTTAAAGTTATTCAAGTCTCCATACAGCTGCTGGTCATCTTTGGACACACCATATTTCCTATAGTTTTGGAAATAGTTGGACAAACCATAATAAAAAAACACAGGTCCCTGTTGAAGAAAACAGAGCGTCAGAAGAGCTCAATCGCATGAAAATATCCCGCGTGCGTTTGGATCCAACCTTGAACAGGGTTGTAATGGAGAATTCCAGATTGCAGACACAATCCTTGACAGTTGGATCAGAGCACTTGTAGCAGGGGGAGGTCCGCTGTTCCCCGGTGTACTCCAGCTGGTGGGAAAAGAACAAGAATTTGAATTATTGATGGCGACAACACCTCTGCCTTTGACTGCAACTGACACCACACCTCTTTAAATAAAGGCTTGTTGGCTGGTGAGAGGTCAGAGAGGGGGAATTCAGAGTAGAGCAAAGGCAGGTGGCTTCACCTGTCATTGGCAGCCATACCTCCAGTACTTGGATGCCCTGTGAGGTGACAAACAGGGCAACCCCGATGCCGATGAAGGCCAGGCCGATGACCAGAAAGCCCGGGATGACGATGCCAGCGGAGAGCATGGGCTGCCATGCCGGGAGCCTCTGCTGGGTGAAGGCCGTGTTGTCTGGCCGGTTGGCCAACTCTTCCTTCACCATTGTCCCGAACCTGCTGGGTGAATGTCAGCATCACAACCGTCGTTATCGGGTTTAAACCCGGCCATTCGTGGGGGTTAGACCGTAAAACGCGGAAACACCCGCTGAAGCGCTAAAAACGGATGCGGAGTTTTCACCAGATTTCTGTTCAAATACAAACCCCGAGTTTAAGCAGTTGGAACACAGCAATAGCACTTGTTATTAAACGAACAGCCCCTTGGATACTGAATCAACGTTGTTAGGTGGTATTTACGGAAAAGATACGAACAAGGCAAATAATGAGACGATGTTAAGGCTAAATTAAAAGCTCATTGTTAAAAGACTGATGTTCAATGCTAACCAAACAATTGTAGACACAATTTAAACATCCTCGATGTTACTTACGTACAATTGGCCCCAAAAATGGAGAAAGCACTTATATTTGTTGTTCTACTTTCCTGCGCTTTCGGAGACTCTCGGCGACACCTTTACCTGTCTGGCCCCCTCCCCCGACCCAACCCGTCCTCTTCTAGGCTGACGTCATGATGCTGGCCGAATGTAATAATCACATTAGGTGATTAAATACATATTAAAGAAAAAAAAAACAATACAACGCGATTAATATTTCAAATGTTTAAGCGACATTAATTCTGAAAAAAAGGAAGGAAACATAGAAACTATCGTTTTCGATAGTCACCGCCTCTCTTTGATTGACAGTTTTACTGGCCAATCATTCTGCTAAGTTTGGGTGCGCATCGACTTGCTTTGACCAATCACAAAGGATTGCATTGTGAGGCGTTCTTTCACTGAGCCGTCTTTGTGTTGACACCGGGGGTGTAAGAGGTAATTCTAATATCTCATTTATTATATGGCTGCTTTTTATTGCTTGGAGCAACGCTCTATGGCGCTCAAAATTTTTCAGAACAATTTTTATATGGCTTAATCAGGATCGCACTTGCTGCCGTGTCTGTGTTGGTGCTAGCCAGGGCTCATTGTTAGAGCTGCTAGCTAATGTAGCATGGTCATTAAATTGGTTAGCTGGAGTTAGATCTGCGCTTGTAGTGCATGATATTCTGATTCGATACGAGTATAAAAGTGATTATTCATATGTGCTCTATGCAGATTTCTAATTAAAACAAAGGCACTAGCAGCCGTTTCTGATTAATAGTGATAGCCATATGGCTGTGCCGCTAAAAGCGTTCTAGAAAAGTTGCTAGCTATCCATTACCGATTCAGTCAATCAATTGACTACCTCCAACCAAAACAGTAGATCGAATGTATTTTAGCTTCTCGAAGCAAGCTTTTTGTTCTGAAAGGGACATCTGATCTTGTTTCAATTATTTGGTTAAAGGAGTGCCTTCGGTCAAAGAGCATCTAAATAGTCTTTTATCGATATTCATCATAATTACCAATGAGTTTCAGTGGGTGTTTTGTGAAAGACCTGCAGGTTTGTCAGGAGAACTTGTTCGTAATCATCATTTCTGGTTCTGTCTTCCGTTTCTTAGTGTTTGAATGGATATAACCAGATGCACGGAGAAATGGGTAAAACAAGACAAGTTTTCATAACCGTGGAGCTCTCATTCCATAAATCATGAAATCCATGTCACAATTAATGTTTCTGAAATCATCCAGTAGTGCAGATGATAGTCTGAATAAATCTAAAACTAACTGGAGTTTTAGTTTCCATTCGGTGGTCCGCCACATCAGAAGTGACCACTTCAAGTCTTCAAGAAAACTAATGCCAGGAAAATAAACGAATAAATGTGCTAATATGTCCGTGGCTGATGTTTTCCTTGGACTTTTGAGTTTGTTCTTAAGGACATCTCATACTTTTAGTTGTTTCACAAGAATCATATTCTGCACATCAGGATGGCCCTGTAACCATTTGGACAGTCTCGTTGTTCATTTGACTCTACATACCAACATTATAGTCTTGAAATGGTAAAACGTACCTGATATGTAGCATTAAAGGGTTAATATAAGGGTTTCACACAGGTATGGCACAAAGAGTTAATGAGTTACAGCCATTTTATATAGAATAGGTCTGTTTTGAGACAAACAACAGTTTCATTTCCAAGTTTGACTTTTAAGAGGCGGAAAAAACAGTACAACTGTGTTAATATGTAGATTTTTTTAAATGTAAATGTCCAAATCATTACAGGCATCTGTGTTCTTATGTTTTAGGAATGTTCTCTTAAGCGTTTGCATTTCGCTCCGCCTGCTTCAAATGACTGAGATCATTGCAGTCGGCTGCCTTTATTTACTCTCTGTGGCTCTTTTGACCAGGAGAGGCCTCCAACATCCTCCATGATGCTCTCTAGCAAGAAGTCTGATGCTGGCTCCTCGTCCTCCTCCTCCTCCTCTTCCTCGGAAGCCACGGGCGGGGAGAGGGTGCTGGTTTCAGACGCCATGTCCGGCCCTTCGGTCTCGACCATCGGCCCCATGGACGTCAAGAAAAAAGAGCGGTCCTCCCCCAGCGGGGAGGCCGGAGGGCCCCCGTTGCCGCACCAAGCGGGCCCCGGCGGCGTGGACCCGGATTCAGCAGAAGTTCGCCGAACGAGTCGGCGCAAGCGAGCAAAAGTAATCAATTTAAAATTGACTTTCCCGCCTCTGGAGAGTGACGTTTCCCAGAACTACGAGGGCGCGCTTTCCCAGATCCCTCGTTTGCGCCGCTGCAAATCCGCCGAAGGTTGCCGGAGACCCCCGGAGCGAGCCGGCCCACCAAAGCTGATGTTAATTTAGCTTTTATTGTGCATACTTGTTGCAGGTGGAGTACCGCGAGATGGACGAGAGCCTGGCCAATCTCTCTGAGGATGAGTATTACTCTGAGGAAGAGAGAAACGCCAAGGCAGAGAAGGAGAGGAAGCAGGTGATCCCTCCGCCTGCTCCACCCGTCGAGGAGGAAAACGACAGCGAACCGGAGGAGCCGTCGGGTGAGCCCGCGCGCCGTTCCGGAGCGTCTTCCCCCGCGGAGGAAGTGGTTTCACGCTGTTGTTGTTGTTGTGTTGACGCTGTCGTGGCGCGCCGCTCGCCGCTCAGGCGTGGAAGGAGCCGCCTTCCAGAGCCGCCTTCCTCACGACCGGATGACGTCCCAGGAAGCTGCCTGCTTCCCCGACATCATCAGCGGTCCCCAGCAGACGCAGAAGGTCTTCCTCTACATTCGGAACCGCACCGTAAGTCTCGGATCGAAAGGCGAACCAGCCGGCGGGGGGGTTGAAACGTTCCGGGGACGCTTAGACGCTCGCTCTCCGTTCAGCTCCAGCTGTGGTTGGACAACCCCAAAATCCAGCTGACCTTCGAGGCCACGGCGCAGCAGCTGGAGGCTCCGTACAACAGTGAGACTTTGTCTTTGTGCGGAGATGAGAAGATGTTTGTTTCCCCGTTCAAGCCGGGTTTTCTCTCCTGTCAGGTGACGCTGTGCTGGTCCACAGGATACACAGCTACTTAGAGAGGCACGGGCTCATTAATTTTGGAATTTACAAGAGGGTCAAGCCTTTACCCAGTGAGTTCTCCCAAAACGTTCCACAAATACTGACTGAATGAAAGCACACCTGGCTAACAGGCTACGCTTTTCTGGTTTCTTGCAGCTAAGAAGACCGGCAAGGTCATCGTCATCGGCGGCGGCGTCTCCGGCCTGGCTGCAGCCAGGCAGCTGCAGAGTTTCGGGATGGACGTTACCGTATTAGAGGCGAGGGTGGGTGGACGTTAGGAGCGTTAAGCTGCACTTCCTCGGAAATAGTTGTCCTGTAAGCGCACTTCTCGTTTGTTACACGCAGGACCGTGTCGGGGGCCGAGTGGCAACGTTCAGAAAGGGCAACTACGTCGCTGACCTGGGGGCCATGGTGGTGACGGGGCTGGGTAGGGCCTTATTTCACCAGCAGAGAGGATGGCGGAAAGCTGCTCCTTCATTGATGGGGTGTTACTCTCCCCTGGTCAGGAGGAAACCCGATGGCGGTGATCAGCAAGCAGGTCAACATGGAGCTGGCCAAGATCAAGCAGAAGTGTCCCCTGTATGAAGCCAACGGGCAGGCGGTGGGTGCAGTCCCGTTCCCGGAGCTGACCGTTATTCGATCTCACCTCGGCTCGGTGCTCTGACTTTCTCCGCTTGTGAAATGTGCTCAGAGATGCCCAAATTCCCGTTGGTCCGCGCGCGGTGTTGTTCTAGGTCAGAGATCTGGTTCTACTTGAGCCACAAATCGCACACATAACAAGCGGCAAATTAGTTCAGCGTCTTGCTGGGGAACAGCGGCTCATTGTTGCTCTCCGGCGGAACCAGGTTCTGGCTAATCTCATCCGCTGGAACCACCGGGTCTGGTCCCCGTTAAACAAGATGGAACTGTTTCCGTGACCGCATGGAGATTACCGACATGTTTCCTTCTTTGTGTAGATGTGAGATTAATGTTCGTGCTTGATATCGTCTCTCTCTCCCCTCTTCTCAACCTTCTCCGCGGCCGTCTCGTGGTGAACTCAAAGGGCGAACGATGCACAAGTGTGAGTATTCTTCACCAGCTTTTATCCTCATTTCATGTATTTTTTTATCTCTTTTTTTTTTCATTTGCAGTTTTTTGCTCGTCTGTTTCCAGGTGCCGAAGGAAAAAGACGAGATGGTTGAACAAGAGTTCAACCGATTGTTGGAGGCCACCTCGTTCCTCAGCCACCAGCTGGACTTTAACTTCCTGAACAACAAGCCGGTTTCTCTGGGACAGGCCCTGGAGGTGGTCATCCAGTGAGTACCCTGGAAATACACCCGGAAAAGACAGGATGTCGACGGGGCCCAGGCTTACATTCTATTATTTCCAGGTTGCAGGAGAAGCACGTCAAGGACGAGCAGATAGAACATTGGAAGAAGATCGTTAAGACCCAGGAAGAGCTCCGAGACCTTCTCAACAAGGTGAATTTAGGAGGAATGAGGCTCTTAATTTGGCGGGGCAGATTGATTTTTTTTTTTTTTTTTTTTTTTATAATTACTGAAACTTGACACAAGTGTCTTCATCCCCTTCCTCCTCTGCCTCTCCCCGTAGATGGTGAACACCAAAGAACGCGTGAAAGAGCTGCACCAGCAGTATAAAGAAGCCAGTGAGGTGAAACCGCCCAGAGACATCACCGCTGAGTTCCTGGTGAAGAGCAAGCACCGTGACCTGACTGCTCTCTGCAAGGTGAGCACCCGGTCCTCGTCAGAGGGTCACCCACAGGTCAGAAGGCCAGAGTGGAAGCCAACGATTTGGTTGTTGTTTAAAAAAACGAGAGAAAAGCGAGAAAATGAATGAGAGAGTCATTTTCTCATTTCTAATGGTTGAGAATGGTTCTCCAGCAGTAGAACCGTGGAGGTGGGCGCGCCTCTCACCACTGCCTTGTGTCTGGGCAGGAGTATGACGAGCTGGTGGAGCTGCAGGCCAAGCTGGAGGAGAAGCTGCAGGAGCTGGAGGCCAATCCACCCAGGTACCGTCTCCTTTCACATCCTCCCGCAGGAGAATCCTGTGGACACTGGAGTCGGGACTGTAAAATATGAAATACATCCATTTTTTATTTAAAAGAAAAAAAAAAATCAAGCAAAGCTGATACGCACCAGCCCCGTGGACGTGCTGCGTCTTCAGTCCTGCGGTGTCATTCAAACAGCGCTGAGCTTTATTAGCCGACGCCTTAATCGTCCCTCCTCCGTACACCAACGCCTCTTTAATCCCCGTCTTTTCCCCACAGCGACGTGTACCTGTCGTCCAGGGATCGGCAGATCTTGGACTGGCACTTCGCCAACCTGGAGTTTGCCAACGCTACGCCCCTCTCCACCCTCTCCCTCAAGCACTGGGACCAGGCACGCACACGCGCAGGCACACGCACACGCGCAGGCTTTGCTGAGGTCACAGACTTGTTGACTGATGCTCTTTTTTTTTTAAACGCAGGATGATGACTTTGAGTTCACGGGCAGCCACCTGACCGTGAGGAACGGCTACTCGTGCGTTCCCGTGGCGCTGGCCGAGGGCTTGGACATTAAACTGAACACGGCGGTGCGCCAGGTCCGGTACACGGCCTCAGGTACGCGCACGCCGCCCCTCCAGTCCCATTCAAAAACGCCCCCTTCATCATCGTGACCGTGTGTATGTGCACCTGTGTGTGTCTGTGTGTGTTTTGCAGGCTGTGAAGTGATAGCCGTCAACACTCGCTCCACCACCCAGACCTTCATATACAAGTGCGACGCCGTGCTGTGCACGCTGCCTCTGGGCGTGTTGAAGCAGCAGCCGCCCGCTGTGCAGTTCGTGCCCCCGCTGCCTGAGTGGAAGACATCGGCGATCCAGAGGATGGGCTTCGGCAACCTCAACAAGGTGCTGCCGTGTCGGGCGACCGAAAGCGCGCCTGGCGCCACGTCTCCAGCAAGGGGCGCTATTCCGGCTCCGGGTCAAAAGCCCAGAGAGGAGCTGAGCCGTTGTCTAACTGTTTATCCTGCATCCGTCTGAAGGTGGTGCTGTGCTTCGACCGCGTGTTCTGGGACCCCAGCGTCAACCTTTTCGGTCACGTGGGCTCCACCACGGCCAGCCGGGGCGAACTCTTCCTCTTCTGGAACCTCTACAAAGGTAAGAAGACGTCTTGTTTTAGTTTGACGCACTTCCGGTTCGCGGCTGCTCGGAGAAAGGCACGTTAACGGTGACGACCCCCGCAGCGCCCATCCTGCTCGCCCTGATGGCCGGCGAGGCCGCTGGCATCATGGAGAACATCAGCGACGATGTGATCGTCGGACGCTGCCTGGCCATCCTCAAAGGAATATTTGGAAGCAGCGCCGTGCCGCAGGTACGCAAACCCCGGAATCCCCAAACAGCCACCACTTTTACACAGAAACAGGCGGATTACGTTAGCAGGAAACGGAATTTAACGCCGTTGTTCAGAAACCCTCCTAGCATAGCCATAGAAACGCCAATAAAAGTGTGTGTTGTCGTCCGTTGTCACGGCAGCCAAAGGAAACTGTGGTCACACGTTGGCGTGCAGACCCCTGGGCGCGAGGCTCCTACTCCTACGTGGCGGCAGGTTCTTCTGGGAACGATTACGACCTCATGGCCCAGCCCATCACCCCCGGCCCGGCGATACCGGGAGCTTCACAGGTAAACACACAACCTGTGTGTGTGTGTGTGTGTGTGTGTGTGTGTGTGTGTGTGTGAGAGAGAGAGAGAGTGGTGTCCAGTTTACCTGGTGCTGGTGTGATGTCAGCTGACCCGGTTCACTCACCCCTCCGTTGGTCTTCCTTCCCTCCAGCCTGTCCCCCGCCTGTTCTTCGCCGGCGAGCACACCATCAGAAACTACCCCGCCACCGTCCACGGCGCCCTGCTGAGCGGCTGCGCGAGGCCGGCCGCATCGCCGATCAGTTCCTGGGCGCCATGTACACGCTGCCCCGCCAGGCCACGCCCACCGCCAGCAGCAACCCCCAGCAGGCCCAGCCCGCCCCCACCGTCTGAAATACCCCCCCAAAGGAACAAAAAAGGTTGATATTTCAACTTTGGAGAAACCACAAGGTTGCTCTCAGTCACATGATGTCTAACGGACTTGTCGCCTGGCTGTTCACACTCTGATTCCTTATCTGGACCAGACTTTGTTTTGGATCTGGACAGATTGGTACAAACTAGTCGTAATTCTGCTCTTATTTATAATGCTGGTGAAAGAACTCCGTAGCCGTAATATGTAGGGTCCTAAAACCAAGACTTGGCGTTCCGTTTGTGCTGGGCCTGTTTGAATCCAACATCTGAAAGACGGACTCCCTTTCCGAAGCGTTACGGTGACGCGTCTTTCTCCTCGTCTTTTTCCGTCGTCCGTAATTTCGCTGTCGTTTAGTTTGCAGAGTTTAGGGAAAATTAGAAGTTTAAAGGAAAGACGGTGAAAGAATTGAGTGTTTTGTTTTCATAGCCGTTGAAATGTTTTACAATGATCTTCTTTACATGCTTTTTTTATACGTATATATATATATATGTATATATATATTGTCATTTGTTATTAAAAAGAGATGCATCATCACATCCTGCTCCTTCGTAACAGAACTTTGCTTTGATCTTCCACCGAGGGATTGGGAAGTGCTGGAAGCGGGCCGGTTCCAGGGTTGTATTCCAGGACTCCTGAGCCTTACGAGACGTGGTTATTATATCGCGACCGAGAGAGACGCTTGATGCAACAACGACCATTTCGGCCGGGTTTTGGACCCGTTCTGGTACTTTCAGCCATGGGCCCGGAACTCCGGCTTACCGGGGAGGTTGTTTTTCCCCACAACGGCAACATTGTTTGATGCCGAGCCGGACAAACCGGTTGCTGGTGGGAGACCACAGATGCTCGTACACGGGACAAAAACCTTCCAGATGCTGTTGGCGTGGGTCTGAATCCAGTGGTGTTTGACCACCAGCGGTCCCCCCCCCCCCCACGTCTTCCTCTGCTGCCTGGAGGGCTCCTGGGAGATTTCCATGGTTGACTTCACAGCACTAATTCAGGTCAGGCCCCCGGCCCGGAGGCTCAGGAGTACCAGGGTCCAAACCAGCACCGGCCGTGTCAGGCCAGCGGGGGTCAGGGGGGGGCAGAGCTCGGACCGTTAACCCTCCAACGGTCACCACGCTCGTCCAAGGTCAAAGACTTCCAAAGCCAGGCGGCAGAATGGGAGCGCTGACGGGATCCGATCCGGTCGGATTCGTTCGCCCAGCGAGGCGTTGCACTTCTAGAGGAGGCCGTGTGTGTGACGCTGCATTCCACAGCAGCTTGTGGTTTTCCTCTCTACCTGAACAATTTGCCTCATTTGTCTTCTGATTTTGCAATGCCAGCTGCCCCCACCCATCCCCAAACACACACACACACACACACACACACACACACACACACACACACACACACACACACACACAAGCCAGTGAATATAAAACTTGCTGAGCTGGTTCAGCAAAAACCATTAAACGAACAAGAACAGAGCAGCATTAACATAGGTGGTTGCATTTTACACACATTCAGCAGCGTGCAGACGCGCACGGACGCAGGTTCCAACATGGAGGCGTATTACAAACAGGTTGCTTTTTATTTTTATTGGAATACATACGGTTTGCTGTACAGTTGGCAGCTTCCAGAGACCTACATGCAGAGTGCGCCGGCCGCATTAAGGTTAAAACATGCAAGATGTATGACGCTTAAAACTGGAAAAATTAACTAAAAAAAAAAAAAAAAAGAGCAGCCTCTCTCCCTCCAACCACTGGGAATGAAGAAACCCCAACAGAGAAAAGAACCTTTTTATGTCAATTTGAAATATTTGACTGGCAATCAAAGCTGAAAACAATGTTATAAACATGTTGCCTAACATCAAGCGTTCCAGTTCAGAGTGTGTGTGCGTGTGTGTGTGTGTGTGTGTGTGTGTGTGTGTGTGTGTGTGTCTGGGTCTGTCTTTGGCAGCACTTTTGAGCAATTCAGCACAGGTGAACCCTGAATCTATCGGAGGGAGATAAGAGCTGATTTATGGGTGATAAGACAAAGGAAAAATAGAAGACCGACTCTCCAGGAGTGTAATATAAACAAGGACGATACATTATCTCGAAAAAAAAAAAAGAAACAGCTCTTAAAATTACGATGGTCAAATACTTAATATAGTTCCTTAATAAGGCCCACTTTACAAAATTACAAGATTTTCCTTAAATAAAATCTATGCGATATAGTTTCCAAAATAAGACATCTTTTTGTTTAACAAAGAAATTAAAACACACCTCTAGCAGAGCAAAATCTCACAACACGGAGCGCTAAAATCGTTTCAGTAAGTCGGAGACCTGGCTGCCGCGGACCCGTCTGTAAACTGGGAATACTGCGGAATGATTTTGGCACGGCATGGGAAGGCTGGGACCGGAGACATACCTGGCCGTTTCCTGTCCCTCGGCTGGTGAGACGGCGGCTTCGGCGCTCCCAACGTTGGCTGGCGCAAAAGACGCAGGAAAGTCCGACAGCGACCGGAACCTTTAAAAGTACGATTCTGGGACAGAAAGGGATTTTTTTGGACTAAGGGCAACGCGGGGGCATTAGCTGTTGGAGGTCTTAAAGTTAAGTGCTGGTTAAGTGCAGATTAGCGCCCACGCTACCCAGTGGCACCCTGACCCCCCCTCGGCTTCACGACGGAGGCCTTCGAGGGCCGGGGAGCGACCCAGGAGCCATTTGCGCGGCCCCGTGCCCATCTGCATTAGGTACATTCGGCTCTGCTTCGGAAAGAGCAACGGCTTGCTAATAACAGACGGGGTTTCTGCAGCGGCGACGGCGCCCAGGAGGATTTTTGTTAACTCTTTCGTTCGGATTTGGAAAGGAAAGGTCTGCTTAAACGCTTCCCGTGTGTCATTCCCGGTCAAGTGCTTTCGTATTCTGGAAACCTATGAAGTCCTCACTGCGAGTCCGCGGGTCACCTGACGAGCTGCGAGTAGCTCAGAACGGTAGGAAAGGACGGAGCGGATGCAGACCGAGGTGGAGGAAAGGCCCCCGGACCGTCGGAAGAGTGTCTGTTTCAGACCGCCGGGCTCTTCCGGGGACCCTGCTCGGAGCCACTTCCAGGGCTGAGGAGCACCCTCCCGTCGCCCTGCCGCCCCCACCGTGCTGACGTCAGCGCCCGGTTGTCCAAAAATACCACTGTGGCAAGCGCACGTGCGTCTCCACGCCTCGGTGCTGAGGGATCAGAGACAGCTGACCACGCACCGTGGCGACCGCAGCGCCGAGCAGGACGGGACATCGGATACCTCGGCCCGTCCTGACGCTCCCTAAAGGGGACTCGGAGTCTTCCCCGCTCCTGCATTTAGAAGCCCTGAGACATGACGGTATCGGGTATAACCTGACCTCTGACCTTTCGGACTGGGAGCTCAACGAGAAGAAAAATGGAGGAACTTCCAGCTAAGACAGGGGAGACGCGGCGCTCCCTGATGAGACGGGTGGGGTTTTGACACGAAACGAGCCGGTTTTAGCCACACGGCCGCTGCGCTGACAGAGCCGCGGGGTGGATACGGCTTGGGGGCGGTGCAGGCCGTGCTCTCTAAAATAGCTGGGTTAAAAAATAACAGGGACACTCGCCTGAACTCCTTGGGCTAAAACTCTCCTGGGGTCAAATGTTTAAAAGAACCGGACAGATGTACTTTTTTGTTTTTTTCCTGCACAGCAAAGTGGAACAAGACAGCAGGGGTGGAGAACAGGTTGGGACAGTCGAACCCTCCGGATGCTTCTGAAGGCACCGCCTGGGCTGCAGATACTTCAAGCAAAGGGTAAAATCAAAGGAGAGAGCCACAGCGTGATTACAGACACCGATACAGACGTTGCATATATCCTCCTGCTTATACAGAGAGCAGGAGAGCAAAGCGGAGGCGCTCTGGGCTCCTCCCCCAGGGAAGCACCTTTACAGTAAAAGAACCTGTACATATGGAGTCTAATAAATATGACGGCTACGAGACGGATGCTAACACAGAACAACAGACACGTTGGACTAAAAGGCTCTTCCACTCGCTCGTGTCCCAAGTTGTTGTCACGGTTACGGCTATCGCCAGTCCCAGATGCGCTGGACAGCAGCGTGTCTAAATCTAGCGCTGAAGCTAACCATGTGCGTGTCATCTCGGATGCAGCAGAAGCCCGTTGAAAGGATCCCGGCGTGGCAGGGATACGCGTCAGTGTCCGTTTACCTACAGAATACTTAATTACTGGCCTCCGCCGATAGGTGCTGCTGCCAGGGCCCCAGAAGTCACTCGGCTACAGCAACTACGACAACATTGTGATGTAACAAAATAATTCACCTCTATAGAAATAATCACTTAAAAAAAAAAAACAAAACAAACAAAACAAAGGTGTAAAGCTGGGGGCTGTTCGCACGGCGAACCCAGCACACACCAACTGGACTGTCAACTAGGTTGGAAGTTCTGTGCCTGTGGCCGGCTGGTACACAGTCTTTACAGCAGCAGTGACAATATGTCCGCCCCAGCCAGGGCGGGGGTTTTCTTGAGCTATGGCTCTCTCAGAACGCACAAACTACAACTGCCACAGCTACACAACGAAGCACCGGTTGTCATCTTTCACCACATGTGCAAGAAAACTAGGGTTTCTGTCAAAGCGAATCAGGATCTGAGAGATGAGCGAAGCCAGAAGCCCCGCTGACGTCGGCGAAACCGTGTTCCTAAGCTGCAGGGAACCTGCGATCCCTCGAGCCCCCGTGCATGCTGAGTCACCGTCTCCGAATGCTCTTCAGGTATTTAACATGCAAGGTTTGTTATAACATCCTCAAAGTCAGTCTGACAGGGGGCTGCATGCGAAAGCGCGGCGCCGCCGGTTGAAGGCAATCTGAAACGCCGCCGATTTCTTGTTTTTCTGACGGTTCTAATGTGGGATCTTTTTTTTTTTTTTTTTGACAGAAGCAGAATAACTGGTAGAGGTCAGCCATAATGGTAATTCACTTTCTGTTTTTGGTCACATTTTAAATAAAAGAGGAAATCCCTTAATTTGAACATCGAGATGGGCTGTTTGCAGTGATCCAGTTAAAATATCTAAAGCCAGGGTGACTTGTGCAGCTCCACTGAGGTCACTCTAATGGTCCTCTGGGGGGAAAAAAAAAAAAAGAGTTCAAGATGCGAGTCTCACTTGCATCGGCTCCCTGTAAACCCTACCTGGCATCCACCAGCATGCCAGCCTCTCCTTTGTCAAGTTTTTGGGGGATTTAACTATGATACATCCGACAGCAGAAGCAGAAGAGGATATGAGGGCGGCTGCACACTGAGGCCGGTTCCGGGCTGGAGGAGCCCATCCCGTCTCGGTGTCAGGATGTCTGTGGTTTTTGTTCTGCAGGGCTGCGACTGGCGGTTTCTCGTTTGTTGTTGACTTTTGAAGACGGCGGAATGCTCGGCCCTCCTTGTGCCATCGGGAGAATGACGGCGCGCTGTTAGAAAGAGAGAATTACCTTTCTCAGTTCGTCATTTTTGAAGGCGGCTTGTTTTGTGACTTGTGAAACATGAAATGGTTGCATTTTCCATTGCGGATTAGACCATAATTTCCAAGTAGTTGCTGTAGAAAAACCGCCAAAAGGCAATTAGGTCTAATGACAGGGAGAACTGAGGGTCATCTGGTACGTTTGAAAATTAAAACCCCAGTAATGAACTTCCTTGACCGATAATGTACTCGGAGCATGGACGTGGCCTTCACGCAAGCACGAGGAGTCAAAGGAAGTCTTTAGCACCTGTCCTCAGTGGGTCTACTGATGCTCTGCCTGACGATGGCTCCACAGCCGGCCACTGGCACCGCTTCTCCCTTCCACTCTGGTCCCCGAGCCTCGAGCCCGAGCGGCCCACAGCTCCTCTCTGGAGGGGGCTCCGGTGGTCTTGGAGCTCCCCAGGATGTGAGAATCGCTGGTGGGTAAGTGCCTCCTCCAGGCGGCTGGGCTGTGGCTGGAGTTGGAGCTGGGCTCGATCGTCTCAGCAGCCTGGAATAAATTCGACAAGCAGATTAGGAAGCGTTCTTGTTCCTGAGACGTACCGGACCCGTTCTGTGGAGTTCCAAACCCTTTCTTCTCTATTATGTGGGAATGAAATTCTTGCTGCCAGTGTTAACTGGTGTGTGACACGGGCTGGACTTCTACCAGGGGAAAAATCCCCAACCAAAAACCCCAAACATACCCCAAGCTGAGAGATTTATAATTTGGTGGGTTGACTAGAAAACAAACCCATTACTAGGCTGTGGTGGCTGCAACAGCTCTCATAGCCTCAATAACCCCGCTCCCAGAAGTTCCATGACGATGCAGTTCCTAAGGCATACGCGAAAAAGCACCCCGCGCCTGTAATTTTAGCCTTAAAAAACACCATAATTAGTGACATTTGGTGGGTTGGAGCTGGCTTCCGATGCAGTTTTAGAATGCGCGCTCAATAATTGGCTTTAATGGAGCCCTGCTGGACTGCCTCCCCTAATCTCAGGGGTAACAGACAGGAAATCAGTCACCGGTGAACCCTGCCAAGTGGGCGTGTTTCCGTGCGGTCACTTCCGGCCTCAGTCACCGTGGGGAGGAAACGGCGGAGCGGCATATTGTCCTTCTATGGTCAGCTGCTGCTGCTGCTGCTGCTGCTGCTGCTGCTGCTGCTGCTGCAGGGCCGGGGGCTTTCAGGAGGCTGCCATGTGCTGGAATGCCTTCACCTCATTCCTGCTGCTCCACGCAGCTTTTGTGAGTCTAACACACCTAAAATGGCAAAAAATACTGCACGCTGCCTGTTTGCACAGCAGCAGCTGGCCAGGCGGTGTTTGGAGAAGATAAACGCCACAAAGTAATGCTGAGTCTGGATCCACGGAGGGGACGTTCGACTGCGTCTTCAGCCAGACCTGCTTGTCCTTCTGATGCAGGATTTTAGATTTTAAAGAACGAACCTCCACATTAGCAGTATATTTTCATCTTCTCGTATATTTCAATGTTGACACATCTGAATGAAAACCAGCTGAGAGACCCGCCCCAGCAGATGACACCAGATTCGTTTGGTTTGGAAAACGCTAACCGCTGTTTTAGGATCTTCCGACCTCGCGAGCAGCCGGTTCCTACAAATATGTCTGCACAGATTTATGACAGATTCCACTTGAAAAAAACGAAAAACACAGGCTGTGAGAGCACCCCCAAGAGAGAATTTAAAGCATACAGATTTAAGTGGTAACATAAGTACCGTGTCAGAGCTTCTGCAGAACTAATTATACCCTGGTTTTAAATCTGTCCGCTCTTAGTCTGTCATTCAATTCTCGGGAATGGGGTTGTCTTTCCGATCTCAATAATCTCCCAAGCGAGACAATACCCTGAACACTTAAGGTGGAACTTGTCCTCCACTTGCCCAGATGGTCATTGTTGGTGACATCCAAACTGTTCTTTTATTGCCTTTCATGAGCCAGTGGAGGGTGTCTGCCGTCCCATGATTGAAAACATTCCCAGTCAAATTCCAGCTGCTGTGCAGACTGCCGTTCCGCACATTATAGTGTGCAGTTCACATCAGGCAAACAGGGAAGAGTGGAGCCGGTCTGACCACACAGGCTGCCACCCCACTGCTGGCTTCTCACCAGCTGACCCCTCAGCAGATTAAAAGTGACATCATCTGTCCCAGAGGCCTTTGGACACTCATCTCCAATATTTTAATAATTTAAATGTAAACTGATCAATAATCTCTTCAAGAAAAACCTTCCTGAATGACTGCTGATTGATTGTGATGTAGTGGCCAGTGGGCAGTTGTTGTTTTTTTACCGCCTTTACTCTCATTACCAGTCGGGCAAGCAGGAGATGGGTAATCTGATGTTCAAAGAGAGCACGGGAGGAGCAGACATAACTGGATATAACAGCCTGAGCTGGACGCGGCTTAAAAATCATCTGATTTAAGGTCAGAGGAGGAGAGCAGGTGACTTTTGAGCTGAGGAAGAGGGAGGAATTTGTCCCTCTGTGCTTCTTCTACCAGTCTATCCTGGCGCTGAAAAGGGGCTATTAAGGGTCACAGCAGGAGAGGTTTAATTTAGCCCGTGAAGGCTAAATTGGAGAGAGGGGTGCTGCGGGCAGGTAAACCTCCGAGGCTGGTTTTTCCAGAGCTTTGGTTTACTGTCATAACGAACCTGATATAAATGGTATCATCTTTACATGCGTGGCACGTACTTACAAACCTAAACGTGGTGGTATAGGAGCAGGCAGCTTAGTTGTTTTACCTGTGCTTGTGTGTGTGATCGTCCCCAGGACTGAGAGGTTACAGGTGCGTGAGGTATCACTCTTCCCAAGAGCCCTGCCTCCACGGACGGAGACTGTGAGCGTTTTGCTCGTCGAAACCCCGGCTCCTCAGCCTCTCTTGCATTTGTAACACTGTTGATTTTCCGCATGTACACCTGGGAGAGAGAGAGAGAGAGAGAGAGAGAGAGGCGAAAACAGCGGTAAGAAGCAGCTATGACAGATGTTTTTGTCAAAAGAATATTCCATCTCATTCATCTCACCTCTGCAGGAGATGGCTTGGCACCTTTCTGGGCGTCAGGGTTCCTGCCAGGACCTGTCCTGCTGTTCATCATTTCTTCCGCATCGATGGTGGTTGCCCGGTAAGCTCTCCAGGTGGTTAAGTTTTCTGCGTCATCCTCGAACCCGCCGTCGGTCATTGCTCTTGTATCCCCTCTTCCCTGAGCTGAATCCTGCCCGGACGCCACGCCCCGGGTCTTCCAGGTGCTCCGTACGGTCACATTCTTGGGGTCGGTGAAAACGTCTTCGTGGGGGTGGGAGCTTGCTCTTTGGCGCCTCCAGCTGCTGACCGTGGTGGTGCTGCTGCTGCTTTCGAAGCCCGACTCGGTGTCATTGAAGTCCACGGAGCTGGTGTACGGGGCCTGGAGGCTGACGCTGCTGCGCTGGCTGCCCGGCCGGCTGGTGGCAGACTCCACTCTGGAACTGTTGTGGGGCTTTTCGTCATAGTCATCGAGGCCACAGTCCTGGTCTGGGCAGGGCCAGGATGTGATCTCGCTCTTGGGAATTGATATCTCATACGGGACAGAGATGCTGCCATGGTGCTCAATGTTGGGGCCTGGAATTTACAACCACAGAGAAAAAAAAATATTCAAAATATATCAAAATAAATGGTCTCATCACAACTGAAGGCTGCAAACTTACCGATGAGAATGTTGCTGGTGGATGTGTGCCGTTCTTTGACGGTAAAGGGCTCACTGGACACGCTGCTGCTGCGACTACTGGTTCTGGAAGAGCTTGGGTCGTTGGGGTAGAACGTTATACTGCTGGTCATTTTACTGGTGGTGGTCACCACAGGTTTGGTGGAGATTTTGGGTTTGCCGTTTGCAGACAAAGGTTCTGAAATCATTAACTCCTTCTTGTCGATTTCCACAATGGCGGGCTTGATGACAGCCTTTGACCTCAGCGCCTCACGTGGACTGTACACTCGCTGGATCTCAATGGCCGATGAAGAGGAGCCCTGGTGACCTCCATCAGCTATCCCCGTTCTGCTGTGGAGCTCCTCATCAAATGAGCTTCTGGTAGAGGAGTCCTCTGATTGGGAATCGCCGATGTGAGAGTATTTAGAGTATCTGCTCGGTGCACTCCTGCTGCTTAATATTGGACCCGTCTCCGTCACCGTCTCTGGCTCGGAGGGCCGTGAACCCGTGGATTCGGTTTCGGAGGCAGATGAGTGACCCTCTGACCCCTGGTCCATGGTCGGCAGTGGGGAGACGCGGGATCTGTATGCGGTGTAAGATCCATTGGCTTTGGAGAGGGTGGATGGAAGAGATACAGAGGTGGGTTCCTGGACCTGATCTGCAGATTCCTGGTCTGAGGCAAAAGGCGCGTCCTTCTCTAAGGCAGAGACGCCACTAAGGGTGGACGTGTCGGCCGTGACATCGGAATTGTTGGATTCACTATCGCTCCCGCTGTACAGTTTGGAGAACTTTTCCACTCTGCTCTTTCTAACCTCCACATCGGTCTGTTTATGAGCCGTCCTCAGAGGCCTCTGGTCAGTCACTGCTGGAGGGTATCGACTGAGAACCGAAGCCTTTTTAACATCACCGGAGGACATGTTTGCAGAAGAGAGAGCTGCTGCCCTCGTCTTTTCATCCGTTCCTTGTCGGGTGCCATATTCAGATGTAATTGCAGTACTTTTTGGAGTCCTCCTGGTCTTGTGACCAGGACTAAGGGCTCTTCTAGCAGGCTTAGGAGAGCTCTCCTCTGAGTGGATCAGATCTCTGCTCCTTAACTTGGATTCCCGCCTAAATGTGGGAGACTGATCTCGGTTCTTGTGTTTGGGGGAGCTCGGTTCCGAAACTGTTGCAGAGCTCCGGTATCTGGGTTTCTCCTGCCTGAAACCTTTCCCAATCATTTCTTCCCCCTCAGCTTTGCCATTTTCCAGGACCTTGGCGGGGCTGTTGGGGCAAATATTAGTGCTTCCGTTGCCATGCTTATCCAAACTAGTTCCGTTTCTTCCGATTCCTTTTCCACACAGCTGCGTTCTGAGCTGTTCCACCTGCTCACCTAACTGACGGGCTCGATTTCGCTCCATCTGGAACTTCTCCTGAAGTTCTCCGTTTCGAGACTCGGAGCTCTTTAGGTCTTCCTCCACTATCTCCAGCTGTTTGAGACGGTTCTTGAGCCTCTCTATCTCCTGTGTCAGCTCCTTGACTTTGTTGTCCTCCTCCCGGGAGACTTCCAAGCCGCTGTTCTTCTCGTTCTCCGATTTGTTCACCAGGACCATGTTGTCGTCAGTCAGCTTGGTGTAGTCCAGGCTCTTTTTGCGCCCTGCCAGTTTACTTGTAAGGAATGCCTTTGAAGACAGCTCGTCCTCAATCCGTGGTCTAATGACATCTGTGTGACCAGGGTCTGCTGAGGAGCCCAGGCGCTTTTTGTGAAGCTCCAATTTCTCTGTCAACTTCGAGATGACCTTCTCATCCTCTCTCTGTTTCTCTAACAGCCGTTTGCGCTCGTTCACAAAGGCCTGAGTGAAAGTTTTGAGTTTCTCGAGCTCCATATTCAAAGCTTGCTCCGCTTTTTCCAGTTTGGTCTCAGATCCCTCCATCTCCTTCAAGCGCGCTTTGAGGGCATCCAACTCAGACGAGAGCTTCTTGGTCAAGTTCTTCTCCTCGTTGAGGCTCAAACAGAGCTGGCTGCAGTCGGACTTGCTTTTCCCAAAAGCTTCTTCCAGTTTTTCCAGTTCAGCCATTCTCCGCTGGAGGCGTTCAATTTCTGCCCTCAGTTCTTTAGTGACGCTTTCCTCTCGTTCCAGTTTTTCTCTGACAGTACGGCAGAGGTCTTCAGCTTTGCGTACCTCCTCATCTTTGCCCTGGATCTTCAGGAGCGTTTTCCTCAGAACCTCCACTTCACCAAGTAAAGACGAGTTGCTGCCTTCAGCTTGGATGATTTTGTCCTGCAGAAAAGACATTTGAATTTGTAAATAAACTCATCACAGCTTGAAAAAAGGTTTTAAACAGACTCTCGCTCAGTACTGACCTGCAAATCAAGAAGTTCATCCTCGGACTTTTGAAGTTTTACGGTTGCTTCTTCCAGTTCATCCAGTCGTCTGCTGACACTCTGCAGTTTGTGCCGCAGGTGGCGATGTGTCATGTCTTTATGATCAGACATGGCTGCACACGTTTAAAGGTGATATCCCAGGTTTGCAATGTTCCGATTATTTGATGACGTTTCGGGAGGTCCGCATTTGTGTAAAAGTGACATGAATTTCTTTAGGTTTAAAGGTAATCTTCAACTTTCTACGCAGTGCTTCAGGTGGGAGACTGTGGCTTTAAGTTGCTGGGTTATCTTCGGAGGGGTCATTAGCGCACAAATCTGTCATCTGTAGGAGGGAGAGAGGAAATAACACTTAGTTAGTAGCAATTTCTCAATGACAGTCATTTGCATTCTCGAAAGTTCACTCGATGACTGAGGGAAAAAAGTGCAGCGTACACATACACAGGGTGCACCTTGTGATTTCACACTTCCATTTAAGTGCTTTAACCCAAATTACAGAACACGACTCAATAGGGCCACACACCGGTCTGTCTACTGTAAATTCAGTGGCAAACAAATTGAGATTACAGAAACAGATTTCGGAAGCTTTGCGCCCTTCCTTTATTTGCTCCTGAACCCGTTTGGATTTCTCCTTGCTAGTCCTTTAAAGGAGAAGAGGGTGGCCCTGCTTACATGTATGCATGAGTATGTGGGACTCACGATGCCTGCACAGGCTTGCCCAGCCCCCCCCCACACACACACACACACGCACAAAATGCTGATGTATTCCCTATCGATTTTCTCCAGCCTGCCGTTTCTGCTGAGAACAGCATCTCTTAGACATCTACACAGATCACTGTCACCGTGGCGACCGTGACACATTTCCTTAACAACCCCTCTTCAGTCACAATCACCAGGGAGGACTTGCAAAAATCCAATATAATTGAGCGGTGTGAAACTGCATCAGTCAGAGAGGGCGTCATGGATGTTTCCATGGCTACTGTAACCTGTTGGCAGCTGTGTGGTAGAGAATGATGGCAGTAAGTGAGGCGAGATGAGAACTTGTCATCCCACAGAACTGTGTATGTCTCTAATAAAAAATCCAAATGAGCGTGTGGCAGAAATCGTCTTGAGGGCAGGCCGCTCCGTTTGCACACATCAGGACTTTACCCTCCACTTGACAGCTGCTGTTTGAAACTCCGGCTGTCCGTGCGCATCCTACTCCTGCTTTGGCTCGCTTTTACTGCTCACCACACCAATGTATTAAACGTGCTGCATCTTTTCATGTCTGAGATAAAACAAGACCCAACTTGTCATTACGACTGACTTCAGAGGGAGTTTTGTGTTTTCTCTTATTTCATTTGATACCGCCGCTCCCGAGTTCCACCATTCATTTGAAGGCACCAAGCTTTGAAAATCAACGTGGCAACAATTACACGATGAAAAAAAAAAAAACCCCCTTCAACTTTTAGCTGTAACATTTTATTTATTCTTTACTTTCATGGGGGCTGATGTTGGGTAATCTCAGCAGAATATGCACCTGTAAGGAAATATCTCAATGTAAATTACCTATAGGAGAAGTGTGACAAAATGCAAAGAAAAAAAACACCCTTGGTATTATTTTTATCGATCTATGTCTTGTTGAGAACTTTTCCTCTAAGTGGTTGAGCTGATCCAACGGTGTCTGGACAGATCTTGTCCTGGTAAAGGTAATAGTGTTCGCTCAAATCCGCCTGAAATTCAGAGAAAGTGGAGAGAGCTCACTGGCACGCTCCTTGTCTAATTCTTCATGACAGCTCTTCACACAACACCGTGCAGCTCAGGGGAAATTCAACCAGGGCCCAAGAGGCCCTTTTACAATTTATTAATGAAGCACTTAGTAGGATTCGATCTTGATTACTCTCCGATCACCAAAGGGTTGGTTTTCTGTAAATTCAACAAATCTGAGTGTGCTTAGGTCCAGCTCCTTTTGCCTTGGCAGGCTGCCTACCACTTCTTTTTTATTCTCTCTTTATTTCATTGCCAGCTCTTCGCCTCCCTCCCTCATTGCTCCCCTCCATCTCCCTCAGACACGCAAACCAGCGCAGCCAAGTGGGCGCTTTTAAAGGGCGGTGGTGCGTGCAAAGTGACTCTGGCAAGGGCCAACCTCTCCCAAACCAATCAACATACCTGATTCACTTACCACAGGGCCGGGGCCTCACTAACAACACGCCGGGCATGACAGGAGGGAATTATGAGGGCCGTCAGAAAAGCAGGAATGCAGGAGATCATTACTTACTCTTGGGAATTTCTTCTATGTCCGATTAGGACCAATATCTATCAAAGACTCATCAGAGCTTTGTTCCTTCCAGAACACCGAAGCAAACAGCGGTAGTGAAAAAGAATGTAAGAGGAAAAACCTGGCGGTGGGTCAGGCTTTTAGGCATGCAAACTGACCTACACTATGCAAACACATTCCTCATAAGTGGCCAACCTGGGTGCTGCCTGCTCCTAACCAGGATGTTGACAGCTGCTTCCAAGCCCAGTCCTGACAAGGTATTGTCTGGGGTTTATGGCCAGACCCCTGGGAGATTATACAAATGTTCCTTCTTTTTTCCCCCCAGTGTACTCGGGGCTCTACTTGAAACAGTTACTTGGACTTGTGTTGTTGTGTAGCCTAAGAATTCCAGTAACATGGTTTCTATTTGCAACAACTGTGTTTGCATTGCTTCTACTGTCCCAACGATGAGGTAAACATCTGCTCAGAAGTCCATTGCACCAAGCTCTTTCTTCAGCTTTCACTTCACAAAATTAACAGAAATTAACCTGCAAAAGCTTTTGGTAAAAGAAGAATAAAGCAGTGCTTCTCTTCTCTTCTCTTGTTCGACCCAAACCTTACGTGGCCTGTGTCTGGAAACACGATGCTGCATGACAGTCAGCTGCTGGAATAGGCTCAGCTTGGAAAAGAACATGAACAGAATCATGAAAATGAAACATAATCAAGCGAAAATTCATCAACCGCCCACACAGTCAGAAGGACATGAAAGTAACCAGAGGCTTTCGTTCTGTCTTAGATCAACAACACCAAAACTTCGAGTCTTTGCAACAACAAACACAAAGAAAAATGTCTCTCTCTTTCTCCTCTCACACACACCAACATTACAATCATACACCATATCATTAAGCTTTAGCCACTCTCTTCCTGTCTGACTGCTCCCTTCAGTACATTCTGTTCCCTCCATGAAGGAGAGAGGGAAGGGAAGGGAAGAAAGCCCGACTCTGTTGCACTTGACTTTTGGTTGGTTCTTGTGGTTTTGAAGCCATTCTGCCCCGTAAATGGTTAATAAAGGGCCCGCGTGGAATCCAAGTGCGCAAATCACACATTTCTGTGATTAGCAGCTTGTCTCCATATTAAGGTGTGTGTCTGAAACAGAGAGAGAGAGAGAGAGAGAGAGAGAGAGAGAGAGAGAGAGAGACTGTATTTGTTACCCTGTGGGGTCCAACCAGGGAAGAGGGTCCATAATTTTGAGAGTTAGAAGCCCAAATGAACGGAAAATGAAGCCAAGGCCCCACAAATGGAGTCATGTAAGAATGTGTGTGTGTATGTGCTGGTATACGAAGAAAGCCACAAGATGGTTACGGTCTGAAGTATGGAAGTTTTTTTTTTTTTTAATAAAATGGCATCCTACAATGTCTCTTTTGTCGTCTCATCTGCAGCCGTGGCTCTGTTTTATGAAAACAAACAGTGAATCAAACATATTCTTGCTGGATTTTACCACAAGTGTCAACCATCGTTGACTCTGTGTCACTAAGGGGTCACTAAGTGTTGCTTCAGTTTGGCAGCCAGTGAGGATTTAAAATAAGATTTTACACATTTAAATACAGAATTTTCCTTTTTTTTAACATCTTTTCAAGGCCTTGCCTCTCTGTTTCCTCTGTCTGGCTACATAAAGGGTCTCCTGGCTCCGTTTTAAACCCACAGCCTGTACAATGTATGTAAAGGAGCAGCAGAGCAAGACAAGAGGAAAATCCTGAAGGGAAAGGGAAACTACCAGGGGTTTAATGTACTGCTGAGGCAGACAAAGCAGGAAGAAAGAATTTCCACCAGACTTATGTCGTCTGCCCTATTAGATTTCATGCGACTATGATGGCCGTACACGTTAGACCGACTTTTTCGGCATCGCTTTTGACCTTTTGCAGATATAACTCAGCAGCAGCGAAACCAGTCTCATAGCCCCTGGAGCGTTTAAGCTTGCCTTGTCGCTAAACGCTAAATTTGAGCATGTTGTTGATCAGATATCAGTGCTACATGAAGGATTATACACAGCAGCGGCTAAAGCAGAAACCGAGCGGGAGGAGATGTTAGATCCCCAAAACAACCCCACTAAACACATCCAGCTACTCCAGACATTCTTGGGGTACAAACTGTAATCAGAGCAAATGTTTCTGCTGTAAAAGTAGTTTAATATTGCTCTTCTGAATAGAAATAATGCATATTTTGAGGTTTCCCTGACCACCTTCCCACCTCTGCACTAGCGTGTGTTCAGCCTGCCGCCGCCCAGTAAAGCCATGCCTGGCAGCACGTTCACATGCAGGGTCAGCAAACCGGAGAGGAGTTACTAAAGTGTTGCATGATAAAACAGGAACATGATTCAAATAGAGTAAAAGCAGAATTACAGATGTGCTCACTGAGGAGAGTAACGGTCACATCAATAAAAGCCAGGTATAAAAACCAAGTTTAGTGTGTGCGCTCGGTGAATTTGTACAGAATGACCTCTCTTAAAGGTTTTTAGACGTTTCAAACAACACAACAAATCAATTAAAAGGAGGAAGACCTGGTGGTGGATTATTCAGAGATGAAAATAACTAGGAGGAACTCTTTGACCGTCCATTTTCAGGGGACTTTCTATTTAAAGCCGTGCTCAACGGCTCCCAGGTATCAGAAAAAGTGCGGCGTCCGCGCCAACAAGAGGAGCCGTTGGCCACCATGAACACCTACGGCAGGAATGCGTGTGTGCTGCCGCCTCGAACTGATAAGAGGATATGAAAACATGAGGATATGATGACACTCAGATTAAACCCTGGTAACCAGCAGCCGGTGTGATTAAGTGCGAGTCAGGCAGAACGAGGGTGTGGCAGACAGACAAAGGTCAGCAGCGTCGGAGGCCGAGCATAAAAAACAGAGGCAGACTTTTGGCTTAGAAAGATCACCCCAGCCTCTGGAACATAAATTGAGTCGGCTATGCGTTTAATGAATTATGGGCAAATTTCTACAAATAAATTAGGGGAAAAATATGCCAAAGCTTTTAGGAATGATCCTTAGCCAATATATTTCCCCGTCTGCTTTTTATGTGGTCATAAAAACGTAAAAGCAGATGCTAGTTTATCGCTACACCTGATTATTAAATAAATAAAACCTGTAAAATTTGCTACAGTGGAGATACTTATGCATCCATTGGCAATGATTGGGTATGGTTCAGCAGTCTACAAATGTTTGATTGTGACCAAGGTCACCCTGATTTTGGGAGAACTGTTCTGCAGCACAGTCAGCGAGTTCCTCAGACCAATCACTGGCTTATCGTCACCAGTTACCATTAACATGATATAATCAAAGCCCCCGAAATGTGAATCAAACAAATAAACTGTTTGGCTTGCTGAGTAACTTTGTTGTAAGACGTGTGGCAGCTTTAAAAAGGACCGCGGCGTCTGCAGAACGTTACCCACGCAGAGTTTCTGCAGACTGACACGGAGAATGCGAGAAACACAACTACACACCAGGTTCCATGGAGCGGGCAGATGCATTAGCAGTCAGAACAAAGCGGCCAGATGAGATTTATGGCAAAAAAATGGTACCTCGTATCCATTATTGACTCATCACAGATGGACTGGGTTAACGAGGGTACGGGCTTAAATCAACCAGCAGCCTCTGGCACGAAACTCTATAATTATATAAATAACAGGACGGAAATCCTCTACTAAATTCTATGCAGACATTAATGCACTGATTTAAATGCAGCAGCGAGATGAGACAACAGGAATATATTTTCTATCTGAACCTCTTTCATTGACACATCAGGAGGCTTGAACACGTGGCTCCTCACCCTCCTGCCAGAGCCTGGCAACGCAACGTCAGAGACTCCGCGGCTCCCTGAGCGGCGTGCCGAGGAAACTGCGTGCATCAGCGTGAGGGAAAGGAGGCAGGAGCGAGACGTGTGGAGTGACTCTGCAGAACGCAGAGCTGGGGGCTGCCAGAGAAGATGACTGCAGCGTGAGGGCAGCAGCCCAGGCTCCAGGATGGAGGGAGAGCATCCGCCGCAGCAGCGCGGAAGAACCTGCAAGCTCAAATTCATTGCGCTTCTGTTGCGAGCACGACAAGAAGCCGCGAGTTCGCATGAAGAGAAAAGGCCGACACGGCTGACGTTAGCGCGCAGACTCGCGTCTTTACAGATAATAAGGCTGTCGCACGTAAAGAGCCTCAACTAAACACTCTTTAATCAGCCTTCCCAGGGAAAATTGATGCTTGTGTATTTATGTAAATATGAAGCTATGGCCAGAAAACATTTAGCTGGGGGAAACAAAGCCCCCAGGATGAGTGCCAGGCGTGGAAGCCAAGTCAACATAGTGGCCAAACAGTGTAATTATGTCACGTCACAGAGGGGCCCGAAGCACTGGTTTCCCCACAGGCTTGCACTGGGAATGGCCTCAGAGCAGAGAAGCTACACTTCTGAGAAAAGAAGTCCACGTTTATGGCTGCAACAGGGATGTCGTCATGACACGCCTTTGCTACATATTGATTTTAAGCTGTTCTGCGAGCAGATGTTAGCCAGAGACGTTCCTTCCGGATAAACCAAACGAACAAAGGTCCGCTTGTTCCTGGGAGAAGTGTGAATACTTAGGAACATGACTGGGTATGATACACATAAAGGGTAATGAATGTGTGCCACTCCTGCCTGAGCTCAGGCTGTGAGGGAAGGAAGTACGGCGCCGGCGTTTGTGCCCAACGGGAAACAAACTCACAAAGACCAGAGGAGGAGCGGAAGAGAACGGAGGACAAAAGGTGGGCAGAGAAGGAGAAGAAACATGTTTCAGGAGTGATGCATTATAACCTGGACTCCTTTCTGGACAGAAGATACTAGTTTTACTGAAACAGGCTAGCAGTTAGCTCATGCATAATACCAACTCTTCCTCTGCAAAATTCATCAATTAAAATGTAAAAAAAAAAGCAAAGACGAAAACCCAAAAGTCACACCACCTCATCAAGTTACCAGCCGACAAAACACACCATGAGCACGATGCTTTGGAGGAGCTCATAGCTGGACTTTTGAACTTTGGTAAATAACAAGTTAATGATTTTCTTATAGACAAATGTGTTTTTAGTGTTATCTCACTCCCTGAGAAAAATTAAACTAACACTTATTTCCCAAAGTGTCTGGTACTTTATTCAGCTCAAACTGAGTACACAACTGTCCAACCGTCCCTAAAGTACACATCACATCAGTACTCTACAATGCCATTACATTTATTTTTGACAGACTGTTAGCAAATAAATCTGCACAATTAGTTGAAAATAATTATCTTATAATGGCTTAACTAGGACAAAAAAGGCAACTTACATTTTAGATTCCTCCCTTTATCTTTCACACATTAATCGTGCCTTTCCAAAGTCTCCTTTCTGCAGGTGAAAACACACAATCGAGCCACGAGGTTAGTCAAAGTGGACGCGCACACACGTACGCACACATCATCTATCACCATTGTTATGTTTGGCACTTGGCAAGGCCCGGGGCCTGTGGCCGAGCTGACAATGTGCTCACTGTAGGGGAGATCGCTCGCAGTCAAGCTAACAAGCTAAGAATGAGCTAACTGCTCAGATATGGAACACATTCAGGACCTTTGCAATAGACTCATGCATGAGCAGGCAGGCAGTGTTTGGACACAACAACAGAGGGCCCTATTCAGTCCTCAGGGGAGGCACTGTGCACACAAACTCACACATGCACCATTATCATAAGCAGCATCTTCTTAGGAGCTCTCATCTGCTTAAAAACATGCGCCAGGCTAAAACATACACACAGGCGCGCGCACACACACACACACACACACACTTCCCGGACCTGGAGCATTCCACTACAGTAGCATTCCATATGTTTGGTTAAGCACAGAGAATCCAGATTGAAGATTGGAGTCTGGAGCAAATTTGAAGTATATGAAAGAGAATTAAAATCTGGGGGAAAAGACACGAGGAGGGGGCCGAAAAAGGAGGGAATATTTCTGTCAACTGCAAGCACCAGCTGGGCATAGCAGTGCAAAAGAAATACGCATGTAAATGAGTACACAAGCTCATCTTTAAGTGGTTCAGAATGAGACGTGGACAGAAACAGTCGCTGCGGCCACTCTCGGCTCCTGGAATCCTTTTAGATGGACGCTCTTCCTCTGCAGATGCGCGAGGGTCCTGCTGCTCCATGGGGGAGCCAGCATCAGGACCTGAGTTTTGGTTGTTCAGATAGCGTTAGGGTCTCTGGCAGGTTTCATTCAGTATAAATATTTTCGGCATGTTCGGCCCTGCGCACGCGTTCAAAGTTTCCATTTATACCCAATCTGTCAGTGTTTTGTGTAATTAGAATCTGTGTGGGGGCCCCTGCAGTCCCCACACTCTCTTCCATTACGTCAATGATGTTTTTTTATTTTTTAATCTATGTGAACGTGACACAGAATTGTCCACTTCCACATGAATGTTTCCACCAATCTAAAGTTTTGTCTCTGTGCGTCAAGCCCCCGGGGGCCCGGTCGGTCCCCGTCCGTTGGTCTGAATGGGGACACTTGAAATGAGTGCATATAAATGTAGCGTGGAAAAATGGGAAGCAAAAGAAAGAGAGAATCAAGTGGAGGGAGAAAATCATGTTCAATTTCCCCCATAGAGAGTATTTTAAAGCCTGAAACTACATCCAGAGTTCAGCTGCCCAGGCGGGCCTCGTTTGCACGGAGCCCATTTCCTGAGGGTGATTAGGAGAAAGCAGTGTGTGTGTGTGTGTGTGTGTGTGTGTGTGTGTGTGTGTGTGTGTGTGTACATTGGGGGTTCGGAGGGGTCCGACAATGTTTTGTCTGCTCAGGAAGAGAAAGGGATGCCCGAATCAAGAACGGCGAACAGGATGGCTGCCGGAGACAGAAGCAAGAAGACAGAAAGACGACTGAGGAAGAAGAGCGAGGAACGCAAACGCGCTTGCAAGCAGCTGAACGCTAACGTGGCACATTGAGAGGGAAACCAGCATCTTGACTGTACTGGGAACCAGTTCTGTGGTGTCCAGAAGACCAACTTAAAATGACTTAATCAGGAATGTTAAATGGTGGGCAGGGCCATTATCCCGGTATTTCTACAATCCCTGAACAGGCAGCATACACCTATAAAATAACAAGAAAAACTTTCCCTGCTGGTTCCATTTTCCAAACACTTCCTTCTGTTGTGTGTACTGGAGCCTGCCCAGGCCACAGCAGGCCATTCCTTGACTGGCAGAGCAGAATTGATAGGCCGCTATTGTTTCCTTTTAAGGTCAATCGTGTCTCCAATGCTTTGGCACGGCTGCGAGAGCGGATGAAGCAGACTGGCAGGAGAGATAAAACACTCGTTTAAGGCATTCTTCAGCCGAGTCGCACCTAGAGATGGACAAGGGGGCGAAGGCGGAGGCGGGATTGCAGACAGGGGCTGTTTAGGACAAAAACTGGAGCCATGGTTTGGATGGAGGGAGCAGGTTCAGAGAGATCCAAAGGCCGCTCCTTGATACACCCACATCCATGTAATCATCCAAGTCCCTACAATAATGACACTCTCTGAGCATTCATCAGTGGATAGTCAGTTGTATTGATCCACTGGCTCTGATGTAGTGAGCATGCTTGTCCAGGCCATTTTACATGTCTCCATGCAGTGACCTCAGCTTCTCAGAGAGTGAAAACCAAACTGTGTCGAAAAATATCTCAAATGTGTAAATATCGGGGACTGGTTAAGGGGTGAGCCCGGCCCGGCTGCACAAATAAACCCAGATGCTGGGAGAAAAAGGGGGTGCCGGCTGCAGGCGGGCTCATAAACTATGCCTGGTATTTCACAATGTTCCACAGTGCACAAACGAGCCACTCAGGGGCTCAGGGGTGTTAGGGGATTCCTGGGAGGCTCCTGCGTCTCTAATACGTCTGCGTACGAAGCCAAACATGCGTCTGAACTGCAGCCCAGCCAGACATCCGGCTCTGTATCAGCAGCAATAAAAGATTACCTTTCAATAAACTGTTTTTTAAAAAAAAAACAATGACCTTTCAGTCTTCTTTAGTGTGTAATAGGGAGGAAGCAAATACCGTCACATTCTGAGTCTCTGTGGGCGTCTGATGGGCATTTTGGATGATATCTGTAGAAATATTGAGCCGATTTTCTCCTGTTTCATGGACGCCTTGCCTTGCTGCGAGCCAGACCTTTAGACCAGGGCGAAACTGCCAACTTTCATGAGGACCCTCCAGCCAAAATCCCTTCCAATAACAAAGCCGACGTAAAGAAAAGAAGGGAAAAGATCCAGAGGAAGGAAACGGAGGCTGAAAATAGCCTGGCAGGCAGAGTCTCCATGCATGGACCCCAGGATTAGAGGAGTTACACAAACATGGATGGATGGACAATTAGAACCATGTGACATAAACAGTTAAGTTCCAGCTAGTTGCGAAATGTTGTCCAGTTTTTGAAATGTAACCATTTGAGCCGATAGCATGAAGTCACATAAAGTCACAAAATGAGCATAGGCAGCAAAACAAGAGAGCCTGTGAGAAATATAGGGGGGGAAATGAGCAATCCCAAAGCCGCCACAGTGTCTGAGCATTCCGCACTCCGCAGACGTGTATATTTTCTGATCACAAGAAAAATAATCAGCAGAAGAAACTGTATTTTGAGAGCCACTCTGTAGACCCAAGGGTTAGAGTCTGGAGTGGGAGATGTGTGGGATGTGAGGACGTGAACACGTTGCCCCCGTACTCCAGGTGTGAGAGCGGAGAAGGAAGGAGCATACATGCATCCAAACGCAGGCGTCGATGAACCCGGATGACCCTAAAGGATGTGGACACAACTAGCACCAGTCCAAAGTTCCACAGCTCCATTCCAAAGGATTCCATCACTTTCTAAGTCATCGAACGCTCCGTTTTGGAAGGATGTCTTCCAGGCCCCTTCATTTGTCCCATTTGTGGTTCCCTCATCCAACAGTGGAGAAAAAAAACACAGTAGGCGCATCAAAGAGCCAACAGGGCAGCCGGCACCTTCTGACGACGTCTGGGCGTCACCGCGAACCAGCCCGATCACAGGCAGGACCGGGAGTATCGGGAGCAGATCGTCTGCCGTTCACAGCAGTTTAGCCTCGTCTGGAGCCAAAACTCCAAAAGGCCTCCTGCTGAACCCAACCGGACCGCGCCGATAAGGCCGCCGTGAGCAACGGCCAAACGCTGTCACGTCAGCAGCTGGCCAGCTGCAAATAACAGGCTGAGAGACAGAGTCGTATTATAGCTCTGCGCACATAAATACTCATTAAACCGTCGTGATTGTGCCCAAAACACACAACCCCGCTGCTGGCTGGAGGACTATTTACCGAGTGCATCCGTTTATAGATATTAAGGCGGTTGCAGGCTGGGTGGCAGGTCGTCCCCACCCGTGTGGAGGCGGCAAGAAAAGCGGTTTTTCTGCTTTCGCTTCCGTCTCATCAAGTGTGTGATGACTACCTTTGCCTTGACAGTGAGAGGTCTGGCAGCACGGCCAAACCTGGGGAAGAATGCATTCTAAACCAGACTGTTGTGGTGCTGAACTATGCCAAATATGCCCCTGAGACACTCCCCCCCCTTCCTGTTCTGAAGACGCAGGACGGCTTGTTATTCCCCCACCCGCCAGAATTCCTGTACTGTACACAACGTCGAGCGCATGAACTCACAGAGAAAGTGGAAGAAAGTAATAATGCCGCCTTTCTACGCAGATGATCCAGACATTTTGGAACTGTTTTAGGTTTCTCATTTCATTAAGTGCCAAAAATACTTCTGAGGCAGTTTTATTTGGGGGAATGTTACTGGATAAGACAAGGCAACGCTCAGAAAGTGGGAAATACCGAGAGGAGCAGCTAAAACAATAAGTGTAGTTGAGGAATTTCGGAGGAATGTTTTACATTTGCTCCCATCCATTAAAAAAAATCTCCCCTTTCTTTTTTCCCCTCACTCTCCCTGGCTTGTTTTTCTTCCTATATTTCCTTTACACCTCTCACACTTTTCTTTTTAGGATTGATGAGGCAGCCGTTCCCTCCTGCACAGGGAACCTTTTCGTAAAGCAAATTTCTGGAGCCTGAAACCACCGCAAGAAAAAAAAAAAACAACAGTGAAACCAGCGAGAGGAAAGAAAAACAGAGGGATGAAACCTGACAGCACAGTAGCACGGTGACCCGGATTGTGGTCCAAACTCCAGCCGTGTGGGGCTGCTGGCCTGGCCACACTGCCGATTAAACATTACAAACCTGCAGAGAACACCTGAAGCAATCCAACAGCCACAAATAGACTTCTGGGAGGGGTGTTTGACTAAATAAACAAGGGTTCAGCACAAGGCAAGGCGTGGGAAAGAGAAGGACAAAAACACAGCTCGGGCTAAAGCCTGATCCGAATCTTTAGGTGTCGGTGACGTCCTGACATCTGCGAATGCAGGCAAAATAGAGACCCAGCCCGCACCCCGTCTCCTTCTGACCAAACATTAAATAGGCCAGGTTTGTCATTAAACATTGTTGTCATTTTTTCATGACCTCCTGAGGTTCGGTAACTGCCCTGGAAATGAATTTAAAGCGGGAGGATTAGCATGGAAAATCACAGATATGCGTTTGGCTAAACCGTAGGTTTACACAGAGTTACACATCTTGTTATGCTGGAAAACATGAAAATGTACTCAGAAACAGCCAGACTTTGAGGGGAAGCACTTCACCCGCTTGGAGGTTGTATGAAATTAATCAGTTTTTGTTGTGACACAGAGCTGTTAAAGAGTGAGCACACACACACACACACACACACGGGCTGCGGCGGGTGTTAACGAGAACCTTGGCGAGCAGCGCGATCGCTCCTGGATGTGCTGTGCTTGTGCCGAGCGCAGTGTCTTCTTTTAAATATGACGTGATGACAGACTGACACAAAAAGGGCAGCAACAGTACAGAGAAACAGCGCTCTGACGCGCACAGACAAATGTCACGTCGACCACCACAAACGATGAGCAGAACGTAGAGTTGAATAAATAGAAAATAGGTGGGTGAGCATGCAGCGCCATATCCCAGTGTCTGTTCAGGGCTACAGCTGGCCTGCATATTGTCAACAGCAGCCCCTCTCCCGGATACTAAGCCTATTATTGCATGATCGCAAAACACACACTCACACTTACTCACAAAGGAGACACTGGCTGTGTGTGGGCTTCCTACTCTCTGAGAACCTGAATCATCTGCACTATTTCAAGGAGGTCCCGCATCTACCACTAATAATAACCATGTCGAGCCAACACCATCCGCTTCAAATCCTATCTGAGCTATCTGTTACAGCTCCAAGGAAGTGTAGGCCGTGCTGGGGCCGAAACGTTCCGTAACTGCTACAATTACGTCGATTAACTGTTGACTTGGCCGAGATAAAAACGTCACTGTCAGAAACGAATCTGTGACTTTTATAGACCAGTTGAAAATGCAGCGAGGCCATATCATAAAAATACACGACGTCACTGTTTATGCAGCGTAATTCCATCCCGATGTAACGGTCTTACACCAGCAGAGGGGCCTCCGAGCGTAAACCTCCATGTGAAGGGTGTTGGTAAGACCTCCGCCATTCAAAATTCCCCCGCGGTTTGATTCTCCCAGGCAGAAAACCAAAGTCTTTTTTATTTATTTATTTAATCCCTGGGCCAGTCATTTAGCCACTTGGCAATTCCCCACGTCCAGTCTGATAATTACCCCTATCGGACACCTGTAATGATGATTTATTTTTGTTGCACCTAAATCGGCACTGAGGGGTGTATGATTGTTAGCTTGAGTGGCAGGTGACGCATAAGTTGGTGATGGGGGGGGGAATTGCGAAGCCCAACGTGAACACGTCTCACCGTGCCGGGGCCATCATGTTTAGCAAGAGTCTCGTCCACTCAGGGGGGGAAAAAAAAGCAGAAATCAGAGAAAACGCAGACATCTCGCCCATGACTTCGCTGGTATTCTCATTAAACTTTCCCTCTTGAGATTCCCAAACTGTCAGATAAAATGCAGACATTCCCTCCACATGCGGTGTCATAATCCAGTCTAAAAATGACGCAGGGAACCCTTTTTCAGCTGCCATCCAAGTGCCTGTTCAGGCTCCAGGGGAAAAGTGGTTTCACAGGAGCACCGGTTTGGTAGCTAAGCTGGTATAGTCCACAGAGGGCTGGGAGCCAGACTGGAAAGTCATCAGAGACTTCTTTTTTTTGTCTCCTTCGTGTCTGAAACAGGTCAAGGCAGGTCCCCTCCATCTCGCTCCCTCCTAGCACTGTTCTTTACGAGCCCCGCCTGGCAGATCTGCGTTCTGCCACTACAACCAGCCCTTCTGTTCAGACTCAGGGTTTCACACTCTCGTCTGTTGACTGTGGCGCAACGTATATCAGCTCACATGACAGAGAACAAATGCAAACAGAATTCTCCAAAAAGAATGTGTGTGTTCCTTTAGTATTGGCTTTAACAGGTCAACAGATTAGGAAAGCAGATTTGGCTTTTATTCAAGAGATGTATTGCACAAATATAATGCACAGAGACAGAAACTTTGCATCTTTATGTTGTGGTCGCAAGAAGGGGTGGAAAAACATCCCTTTAAGCTAATTAAAATTATTCTTCCGCAAGGTCTACAATCGATTGGCATTTGTGGAAAACTATGCCTGTCAATGTTCCCAGAGGTGGCAGGGACCATCTTCAGACCACTGATTGGTCTCTTGATGTCTCCACAACAAAAGGAAAATCATATTACACTTGTGTTAACAAAGAAAAGCAACAGATTTGTTCAACACAATATTTTCTCCTTGGATTTTCTGCCCTGCATGTTTCCCAACTGACCTTGAGCACTAGATTCAAATCTAATCAACCGGTAAATACTCTGATTAAAACAAACTAACTAAGGCACTTTACAATCTTTACAATTCCAGGCTGCCACAACAGCCTTAAATAACAAACGGTGTTTCAGTTCCATTTCTGAACAAAAATCACTTCTACCAATGACCTCATTGTGTCTCTTCCTGGGTTGCAATATGTTGAATCCAAAGCTCATTTCACTGCTCAAATATGCGTGTGTACAAGGGAAAACACAATATTTATTCTTCCTTTCACCTGGGGGTAAAGAAACAAGTGACTCTGGAATTCTAGCTAGCTTGTATCATGGCTAATTATAGGAGAAACAGAAAGATTTTGGTATCTTAGCCAGGGAATTTCGGGTATTTCCTTAACAGCTGCGAAACTATGGATTAGGTGAATGCCAGTGGAAGCAAAATACATAATATAAGTATTTTCCGTAACACATTACGGACCAAATAAGCGGCGACGGGAGCCGGTGTTAAATGCGTCATGAAGTGCGTTGGCCCAAGCAGAGAGATCGCGTTAAAATGTTGACCAAAAACATACAATGTTTGATCAAATGTTTGTGCGAAACGTTTTAGGCGATCTACAGTTTCACCAGCTGGGGCTTTCGCCGCAGTCCTGGATGCTTAAACGAGCAGAGGAGGAGGAGAAGAACAAGCCAAAGGGGGAGGAGGGTTGAAAAACTTGCCGCAGTTGAGACTTCTGCAGTCCCGACTGGCTCCAACTCAGGAAGCCGCGGATCGAGCCCGCATGTCCCCCCGATCTCCCCCCGATCTCCCCCCGACCTCCCCACGCACCACCAAACACACCAGTTCCAACTTTACCTCAGCTCTTCTGCTGCCCGGTGAGGGGGATAACGCCGGGGTAAATCCACAACTTTCGCTTGAGCTCATGCGGGGCGACGGAACTCACTGAAGCCGAAGACAAGTTCATCCACAGGCAGACGCGACCGGGAGCCGGAGGCCCTGCGGGGCTGCGACCTGGCCCCGATCCCCTCCTTCACTCACTTTCGTCGGTTCTTTCCTCTCGGATATCCACCTCTCCTGGCTCGTTGGAGATCAAACCATCACATTCCACCGCGTCCTTAACAATGAAAAAAAAGGTGGGTTTTCCTTTTTTGCTGCCGGAGGACCCCAACCCCTCGGGATGACTCTGCCCAGCCTGACCGCAGAGAGAACGCCCTTCCCGGCTCGGAGGTCCCGCCTCCCGGCCGGTGGGGAGGAACGGTTCCAAGCTGCGGCACCGTGGACAGCTCGACCTTCATGTCCTTAATCCCTGCACATACAGAAGAAAAACGGTGAAATTAGTACAGGAAATCAAGATAGACATTTATTTTCATCCATTTGTCTCATTTAATGGGTCGTATTTTGATTCGATTCAAATTCAACTTTATTTAAACAGCGTCCGTTACCATCAAGGTTATAATCAAGATACTCGGTGCACTTATTAATACACAATAAATCCCTGCATGCATTAAAAACCCATAAACATATCACCTGTAAAGAGGATGTTGAATAAATATTAAAAATATCGGTGCTATTTTTATCAGTATTAACTAATAAACGTTTGTAAAATAGGCGATGACTTTGTGGGTTTGAATGTCTTCTCAAGCCCATGTAGGAAACTGCATGAATGCTGTACCAAACAGGCTAAATCTGTATTTAATCCAGTCCCTTTCATCCCAGTCATCTCTGATGTTGCTGAGCAGTTTGCACAATTCAGATCTCCTTTCTTTTCAAGCCAAGAGAGAATCCGAATGCTGATCCCAGCAGAAATGCTTATCAAGCTTCAGCGCTCCTCATTTTATCGAACCGATTAAGAGACCTGCAGTAACACAGCACATGATTATAGCACATGATTATAGCGTGGAAGTAAATTCCTCTTTTTCATTTTATTGCTCTCAGTTGCATAACAGGGAAGTGAATGTAGCTGTAATATAAAATAGCGTTTAACCCTGAATAACGCACACATTCGTGCACGGTTTTACACTGTGCCTGGTCCAAACACTGGTCTCCATCCTTAGTATGATTTTTAAACTTGATTGTTTAGGCCTAGCTCTGACCTTTAACTCACCCAGATTCAAGTTTCCTTGTTAGGGATCCACAACAGACAAGTCAGATTCTGGATATTTTAAAGCTGTTGTGAACATAACACACATTATTTCACCCCAAAAGAGATAGTAAAGCCATCAACGACATCGGCTGTGCCCAGTCCACAAGCGTGGCCTGCAGCCATCCCCACGGCGCTGCCATCCTCACTCTAATAATGCCGTGACGCGAGCATGGCGAGGTAAACAAAGCCGTGGTGTTCTTTCTGGACGGGGAAAAGTAATAAAGGAAAGTCAAGGCATAGCCAGGCCAGGCCAGATTCCTGAAAGCCACAGCAGGAAAACCAAGGCCTGGTGTGTGTGAGTAATCTGTCTGCATACATTCAGTACAAATTACATGCCTGTCTGTATGTTACTAGTGTTTTTTTTTTCTTAAGTGAAGGCACAGTTTCCGAGAAAAACATAGTTTCAGGGCTTTATCAGAAATACCCAGGTCCATGAGCAGGAATCTAACAAATGGTGAGCTCCTGCCCTCATCTTTTAGTAGAAAAGAAAAAACATAAAATCAGATGCAAGCACATACAGCCAGGAAACTACAGTTTAGGGGACAGGGCTGCAGGGACAGTGTGCAAATACACACCGAGGCAGAGTGCTCCAGGAAGAGCCCTGCTCAGGCCCAACATCCTTCCTCCTCACAAACATCCTTTGCCACCGTTTGTCCCACCAGGTTAACGGACAGCACGGTTATTACCAAAGGCAGTCTGGGATGGGAGCTGCTGCGACTTTGGCTGCATGTTACAAATTTTGAGCACATTATCTTCTCCAGAGAGGCTAATCTCTAATAATCTGGCCCCGGTCACAAAAAAAACCCCCACCATCACATGCAGACATCAGTCAGCTCGATGCAGTCACCTGATGCCGTTCTTTCTCCTCAAAATGTGGATGTAAGAAATAAAATTAGACAAGAGTAGGGGGATTAAATTCCTCATTGTGGCTGGCTGGCTGTAATTTTCCTACTTTGTGTCCATTTGACAGCGAGGATAAGGATTAATGTGCTTAACTCGCTGTCCCTGCAGAGTGGGCTACGCTCCGTTCAAACAGATGTAACCCTGATGGATCAGAATGTGGGGCAGATTGCGAGGCATGCTAATGCTCAGAATGACCCCTTTTAAAGATGCACAGCGGCAGAAAGCAACTAAATATGGCCACTGGACTGTTTGCTACCCCAGTAAATCCAGTAATTTATCATTTTAGTGGTCGATGATGAAGAACTGCTGGGTACCACTGAAAAAAAAACTACAAATATAAAAAAATCAGCTAAAATCTTAATGTGTGACCTGCAATAGATGGTCCTGATTTACTGTCAGAAGCTGCACCATCCAGAGGTATAAATGACCTGACTTGTTTAGCTTGCCCCCCTCTTGCCCTCGCTCTCACTCACTGCGGGAGGGCATTCCTCAAATCTCGGCCTCTGGCATGTAGTAAATCTGCCAGAGTGCCCTACGCTCCAGCCCTACCCCTCCGCCAGGTATTTATCTCCCTTTGCTTCATACTTTCTGCATGCCGCGAGCCCGCAGCCACGTCCTGCCCTCCTGTACCGTTTCCCACAACAGCGTTCCATATCTGCTGGAGGCACATTGCAATGAATCAAGGTGAGGCGAAAGAGGAACTGTAAAAAGGCGTTAATGGGACACAGAGAGCTGCAGTCGGACAGATTCCACCCTCTCTCCCTCCCTGAGGAATGCTCACAAGCTTTTTTTTTTTGTCTGCAGATGTTCAGGAATGATAGCCGCCCTTCCTATTAAAGAATACATCCTGGCTGTCTTCCATTTCTGTCTGCACACCTGCACAGAAGAATCTTTCTACCTTGGTGGGAGGATTCTGGCTGACCTGTGCAGCAAAAGTCAAGATTCGGTCTTGCAGAATGTACCAGAGCCTGTTTTAAAGGATCTACAAATGTTTTAGTTTCATCTGGAGAGAAATGGCTTTCTGTTCCATGATATATTCCTCAATTTATGACATAAAGGAACCTTAAAACACACCCCATGCTAATCCAATAAACTGCTGACTGTAGCTATATAACTTAATTCCATATTTATATTCATACTAAAAACTATAAGACTGCTTCTTTTAGACAACAATTATAGATGCAGTGCTTTGCTTTGGAGCTGATCGCATCTTATTCTTTTGCTGGGGCATCTTTTAAATCTACACCTAAACCATGAGCAAAAAAGATGCCTTGTGAAGGAAAAAAAACCCAAAACAAAACAAAAATTAATAATGTCAGAGTATATATGCAGCAATGGCACAACGGTTCTGGCAAATCCTGCAGGCCGCAACCACCAAAGAGCTCTTGTTTGGCTGCCAGACCATAATAACAGCAATAAGGTTGAGGAGGCTCGTTAACCTTCATCTTGGAATTACACTGTGGCACCAGAGAGAGGAGCCTGGGTTGTGTTCTGTGCATGTACAGGAGCTGAGCCTCCTCACAGAGAGGGGAAGCAGGGACCGATCTGACGCTGTCTGGCGCCTCTTCTGGCCCCAAACCGCCCAAACCGCTTTTTAAGCCCCCCTCGCTGGTTTAATGGTATGCTGCACCATCTGGTGGTAATACATTTATACTGCAAACCGTCATTGGAGATTCCCAACCTTTCCCATTAGGGTCAGTTGTGCAATTGGATCTGGTCATATTACACACAAGTGTTTCAGTTCCAAAGTTATTTACGGTGAATTTCAGCAAATGCTACAGTAAATATCCTTAAAAGTCAACATCTTTGGTAAAGTAAGATGTGTAGAATGAGCCTGAAGTGGAATTTCTAGGAAACAGTTTGATTTGGATTTTTTATGATTTTTTTTTAAGCTGGCATAGTCTGCCATTAAAAAAAAACCTCACTATTCCATATTGTAGGTGAATATTATCGGGACAGTTTGCTATTATCAATCAAAAACTTCTTTGTTCAGGCATTTAATATTCTGGTGTATTCTAAACTGGTGTTGAACAAAATTATCATCATGCAGCTTTCTTTTCCTGTTCGTAGGTTCTGTGTAAGGATGACCAACAGCTCGTCAGGGGTAAACTCCTAGATTGCAGCAGCGCCAGCCTTCTTCAGACGCTGCTGGAGGTGTGGTGAGGCGTGTTGCAGCACGAGAGACTTCCTGAGAAGCTTGAAGAAGTGCTGCTTTCACTGGGAGCACTAAGTGCAGTGTTCACATCCTGAAACGCTTTGGAAGAGGAAGAGCTCTGGTAGGTTTATGTACAGTATTGTTTAAGACTTTAAACTTTAACTGCAACTTCAATTTACATTCACTTATGGCTTTCGTACTCTTAATTCTGCTAATTAAATACAAAAAAGTTTAGATTTTCTTAAATAACTATAACTATGAATAAATTGACCATTTCTTTTTAAAAAAATGGATGAAATATAAAGGTTAAAATAAATTGCCAGACATACACAAAAATGCCACTAAGACTAACTTAAGTTAGATTTATCCGTGAAATCCAAAAATGTCGTGGAGCTGTATCTCATCGCAATAACTTAAATCAATAAATAATCAGGTTTAGGAATGATGTAAGTCTAACAGACTCTTCACTCTTTCATTTTTCAGTCTTCCACGGAAAAGAAAGAAATGGCTTCACGGTCAGATGAAGATGTGCTGGCAGATCCTCCTGCTATGCTCACTCCTGACTCTGACTTCCTGGATTCCCAGTTCCGGTATGACCTGTTCCCCTCCGCCTATGGCGTTATCTTCATCCTCGGCCTGCTGGCCAATTTGTACGTGCTCTTCATCCTGCGCTGCCTGCAGGAGGCCAGGGCCATGGGCGAAATCCGCATCTACATGACCAACCTCAGCATCGCCGACCTCCTGTTCGTCTGCGCTCTTCCTTTTTGGATCGGCTACTACAGCCGCCATGGGAACTGGGTCTACACTGACTTCATGTGCCGGCTCACGGGCTCGCTCTTCTTCATCAACACCTACTGCTCCGTCCTCTTCCTGGGGGCCATCAGCGTCAACCGGTACTGGGCGGTGACCCGGCCTCTGGACACCGCCTCCTCGGACCACAGGCTGCGTGGCATCATCATAAGCGTCATCATCTGGGTGCTGACCATCTCCATGGCGATTCCGTACCTGGTGTCTCCTGCGACCAACACAGATGAGAACCTGGTTGTCCGCTGTTTCGAGGGCTACCAGAACCAGACGGATTCAGAGAAGAAGACGGTGGCCGCCACCCATTTCGCCATCATCGGCTTGTTCTTCGTGGTCTTCGCTCTGGTCCTGGTGTGTAACCTCCTCATCGCTCAGGCTCTGCTTTCGTCCAACGCCAAATCTTTGCAACACACCGGGTCCAGCAGGTCCACGTCCTCCCAGAGGCCTCGCGGGGTCAAGCGCAGGGCCCTGCAGATGCTGCTGGCTGTGGTGGGGGTCTTTGTGGTGTGTTTTCTGCCCCACCATGTCATCCAGGGCGCCTGGACGCTGGCGGTGCTGCAGATCAAGCAGGGCTGGGGCCACGTGGACTGGAGCCAGGGGACCCGGCAGGCCCTCAACGACGCACATCAGATCACGCTGCTCCTGATGGGCCTGAACTGCATTCTGGACCCTGTGGTGTACTGCTTCGCCACCAAGAAATTCCGGAGGTACATCCTGGGCCACGTTAGAAGGCTGAGGAAAGGGGACGGCTGCTCACAGACGGTCATGTCACAGATCTCCACGGAGGGCAGGAACCAAAGCCAAGTCCTGCCCGTGCACCAGGAGCTGGAGATGCAGTAAAGAGAACCCGTGTGAACATATAGACGCTTCTAAGGGTGCACGTTACCGCATCCACGCACTCTGCCTGCATTCCTGTATGTTTAACAACCATCTTCACACCCCTCCTCCCGCCCACACACACACACACACACACACAGTGTAACTGTGAAACCAGCCAACATCAGTAGTATTCAGTGTTGTGACATATCTGAGGAAAACCCCATGATTCACTGTAGCAGATCATGTGCTTTTAGATTTTACACCATAATAAAGTATTTTCTGTTTAATTTATATTATACTTAGTGTCTGTGTTCACCGGTTTATTTCAACAATAAAAATTCTTTCCCATTAATTTTAAATATTTTATTATAAATAAATATAAATATATTATTATGTATTTGTGAACTCAATCCTATCTGGAAATGTAAACTGTGTTTTCTTTGGCCAGAAACTCAGATATTCTGCATCAGAGGAGGATTTGTCTGCAAAAAGAAGAAGAAAAAAAAGAAGAAAAGGAGAAGAAGCAGAAGCAGAAGTTCATTGCGGTTTAGTTATGAAAAAAAAAAAAACGAAAAAAAACAACCCAAAACCACACATACACAAAATTTCCTGTCAGTCTGTTCATGACTTTATTTACTTTATAACACATGAAAAGTCCTGACATCTGGAACCAGCATCACGAGCGATGACCAGTCTGGGTAGTAACAGGTGTGTTAGCTGTGCTGCCATTGCTTCGTGTCCAGTCATTTATGGGCCAAAACTAAACAACTACTTGATAACCTTCTGTCCTCTTCCTGGGTTTGCTCACCGGTCAGACGCTCAGGACACGCAGGAGTAGATACTTTCCCTGTTGGTGCACGAGTAATTCATGTACACGTCCGTGTCAAAGCTGGCCTTTGGAGGGCCTCCGCTTGAGATTAGGAAGAAGGAAACAAAAGTCGAATTTAGGAACTTTTTTGGTTCGTTTTGAAGCTTTGACCTCAGTGGTTTTTGCATTTACCTGAACTGTGCGGAGGGATGCACTGATTGGTGGCCGTTACCGCTGGCCAGATTAGCCAGAGCGCTAGGCGAGGCTTTACGCAGAGCCAGCCAGAGGACAGACACCAGGCTGAGGACCAGGGCCAGGACAGCGAGCACCAAGGCAGCTGTTGCCACCCCCTCTCCCGCTGCGAGGGGACGGAGAATTACCAAACAGATTCTTCTTTCTCCTTCAGTGTTACATCTGCCTGTCGCAATCACTGTGTGTCACGTTTCCTGCCTGAAAACACCCCTTAAAGTTGACCCAGTAAGAAGTCGTCACTGAACATGGAGCAAAACTTTAAAAATCAGTTTTAGACAGGAGGGATGTGCAAACGTTGGCACAGAGAAGCCCTAAACCGGAATTTGAACCCTGGAGTCTAAATCCATTCAATGATTCCAATCCCTGGAATGTCAGTTCAGTCATCATTTTTCCCACAAAGCAGAAAAAAAGCCGGTTTAGAAAGAATCTGGTGCCTTAATAAGAGCTTAGCAGTCCCAGGAGGAAACGTGAGACCAGGAATTAACAAAAAGGGAAGTTTCATTTAGGTACATGTGAAAGACTCTTACTGGAAAAATATAAAATTACTTTTAAAAGGAGGTTGATTATTATGCATTTTTCTGTCTGCAAAGCTCAACACTGATAAGTAAAAATGAATAAGCTGCATAAATGAAAGCCAATCAAAAATGAAACTTAAAAAGCCTCAGTTTGTTTCTGACAGAGCTACCAGGTAACCACCAACGTGGTCCTCATCTACTGACCGTACATCACCAATATTTAGCTCCGAATACTCAGTTATTGTGTAATAGACGCACATGTAACTGTTCGGAAAGTCGAACCCCATAAACATCAACTCATACCTTCTGTCGATCTGGTGGTTGGATCTTTTGTGACATTCAGGCTTCTGGACACTGCAGAGGCTTTCCAGGATTTTCCTGTCACGAGGAGGAGAAGAGAGAAGCCATCACCAAAGACCTGATTACATCAGGTAGCATCTTCTTACCTGCGCACGTGAGGAGGAGACAGACACTGAGGAGCATGTTGGAGATCTTCTTTCAGGTGAGAGAGGATGAGGTGCTTTAATGGGAGCTCAGGTGAGACAGGAGGAAGTGTGACACCAGGAAGTGGCAGAATGCAAGTTTTCATATACAGAAGCCATTTGTTGAACTCAATTTCACGTAGAAGGCAAACACAGAAATGCGTGTGGTTAAAGCTCTTCCCCTGCAGTAAACTTCATGTCTTTTCGACCCAGGCTCCAGGGATGAAAACCCAGAAACGATGCACCAGGGTGTCCTCGGGTGATCCAACTTTTGGCAGCTTTGAATCAATTTTTACGGTTCTGGGTGAACAAAGGCAGACACACGCTGAAATTAATGAAAAGCGCTTTTAATTTATGCAAATGAAAATGTTACAAAAACAACACTGTCAAGTGTTTCTAACCGATAAATACACTCCTAAACTTTGACTATTGTGTTTTCTACTATATTTTCCACTTCTTTTTCTCTATTTTCCTGCACAGAAAATGTTCCAAATAAAGCCAATCTTATCATTAAATGTTACTCTAGATCTACCACTCTGTAAGTTTGCATTAGCAGCTTTATTTTATATAAGAATAAAAAGCAAAGATTCCAAACTGACTTTGAAAGTAAACGTAAACAGAGTATAAACGCATATTGAACACTAGGCGGCGCCCTCGGCTCGTTTTACCCAATACTTCTTCACTTTTGTTGCGACACTGGTTTACTCTAGTTTTTATTTCAAAAATTCAAACTATTTTTTTCAAAGCAGTCCAAATTCTGGAGTTATCTGGAGAAATCTGACCAGGTGTTGTTGTCAATTTCCAAGAATATTTTGCCACAGTGGTATGATTTTTATTTTTAAGTCTTTACAACACATTCGCACTTGAGTGTCAGCGTGTGCGCGTGAGACTGTTCCTTTTCAGCCGCTCACGCTTCCAGTTCCGTGCACGCCAGCTCTTCCGGGGCCTCGCAGCCGCTTTGTTCTCGCGCAAGTGCGTGATTGCGTCGCTGAGTGGAGACAGCGCGAGGACCGGCTGAGATTTCCTCGCGGAGACAGGCGCTCCTGATGACCCAGATGAAATATGAAGGCATTGTGCGCGAGCGCGCTGAACGGAGGGGAGCTCGCGCATCCCCGCATCGGTTTATGATGGATACGTTTCCTCCCTCGCGCTCTGGTTGTCACGGAGATGACGAGTGGCTTCCGTCTGCTTCCGCGGCGTGCGGCGGGTTGTGACAGAAAGTCCCAGCGCGGACCCCCCCACTCCCACTCCCACTCCCCCCACTCCCATTCCCGCTCCCCCCCCACAACTTTCTCCCAATTTTACCCACTTATTTTTCGTTTTTACCAGGCGGCTCCTGCTTCACTGAGCCAGGGAAACTTTATCCAGCCCCCTGTGCGGACCTCCAAAACAGTTCTCTGCCTTTTCCTTAAATTTGGTTGGTGCTGCGCTCAAAACAAAAAGCCAAAAAAACAAACAAACATACAAATAAACAACAATAACAACAGAAACAAAACCAAAACAAAAACAAAACATAGTTTCACATGTCCTCTTTCACCATGGTTTTAATTTTAAAACATAGCCCACATTTCTGTTTCTGGATAAACACTCAGTCTGGGACTCATTTACAAGTTCATGTGTGCATGCAGCAGTGTTTGAGTGTGTGTGTGTGTGTGTGTGCGTGTGTGCGTGTGTATGAGTGTGTGTGTGCACGCAAATGATGTGCTCAGATGTACTGTGTAGTCCCTGTGTTGAACAGATGTCGTGGTTGCTGATGCTGTCTCTCCACACTGAGGGGGTGGTGGACGTCACACACACACACACACACACACACACACACACACACACACACACACACACACACAGCCTCCAGATTACAGACAGCCCCTATCAGAGCCTGCATGCTGGATTTGTCAAATGTAAATATTGAGAGGGTATAATCCAGGGATGAAGGGGTTATAACATGGGGCAGGACTGGCAGCAGATGGCAGATGTGTGTGTTAGCGGGAAATGTTAAGCAATCACACTGGGATTAGAGTTTTCTGCTTTTATTCTGGACTATAGGATCTGAAAAACCTTCCTTTGACACGCATTAGCGCTTGACTGATACAAGAAGTAGAGCAAACTGGGGGCGACCCGAATGGAGGCAGGAGTCTGACTGAGGCCTTTGGCTTGCTGGGAGCACAAGCCAATCAGAGGCCTCCATTTACCTCATGTCCCAGTCCCCCCTCCTCCTCCGCTCTTGCATTGTCTTTGTCCTTCCTGTAATTTCACGTCTTTGCACATCATTAGCATGCCAGCGCCTAATGAATTCCTTATCTCAGTGAATTCAGTGACTGTTTTGATAAGGCTTATTGTGTTCCTGCTTACCGTTCCCCCACCACGAAGGCAGACAAAGGGGAAGAAATGGAAATAGTGAGATCGGCAAATATTTGGACAGAAAGGGAGAAGCAGCAGAAAAGACGGCTCTACGCAGTCGCAACAACTTGCTCGCATCGGCCAATATTTATCTTTAAAATTGAAAATCAAAGCATTCTTGTGTGTGAGCCGAAGAGCAAAGAAATGGAGGAAGATACAGAAAGAGAGAAAACCAGACCGCAAAACCAACAAAACGCAGGAAAACCGCTGATCTGAGAGTGACACAGCGATGCTATGATGAGAAAAAAGGAGTTTGTGCAGCACTAACACAGAGGATGAGAAGGCTGAGATGATTAAACAGGGATGGTTAAAAGGACGAGGGGCTGATGGAAGGATGGAGCAGCGGCAGATGGAGGTGTTCTGCTCTGTTACTAATGTCCCTCTGAAGAATTAACATCCTGGAAGAGGTGAGGATCCTCACACCATCACACGTGCTGTACGCAGCGAAGGTGCTAGCGTGGGCCGCTGTAAACATTAGCAACCATCTCCTGGCTCCGCCCTGACAGCAGCCACTTGGTAGCCACTGTGACCCCCCCCCACCAGTAACGGTCCCCGAGGCAACGCACGGTCAATCTGAAGTGTCACCCTGCTAAATACAGACAGGCGCACACACAGACACACACACACACGAGCTCATAAACCGTGCTAAGCACATTCTTCTGACACATTTCCTGATAGCAGCGAGTGCATGGTGGGATTGGGAGAGGAGCTAATAGCGGCCGTGTCATGCTGTCAGCGTTAGAGCAAAGTGGTGTCAAAACAAGTACTCATTTAGTGGCTGAGCAGTATTTTAATGCACAATGGTGGCGTTGCACTTGTGGCCTGGAAATATGATGTAATAGGCATAGGCATGACATTTTGTTTGACAAGTTATTTTTTTTTAAATTATTTTAGGCGGCAGGTATCTGTCATACCTGGGCAAGATGGCCTTTGTGCGTTTAGTGGTTGGAAGAATATTTTGGGAAATAACTTGCATTTAGATTCATTGAGGAAATGCTATAAAATGTATTAGAATAAAATAAAATCTTTATTCCAATATGGGAAAGATGGGAAAATGATGTAAAAACATGGCTTTTCAGCTATGTTAGAAGCAACACAGAGGGCCACATTTGGATCTCTATGCAGAACCATCGTCACGGCATTCTGCCCAGATCTGACCTCAAATGCTCCAAGAACAAAAAACAAAACACATCTTTGATGCTTTGGAAAAAGACACGCTCTGTTAAAAATAGGGAGCGGCCAGGTTGTTCAACCCTGTTCCGCCCTCCGAGTGTCCTGGCCAAACGTGGGCGAGATAAATGTCTCAGCGGGAACATCAGGAGCATGATTCCGTTAGCCGTCCCCTCACATATGGCCCTGTTTTTCCATTTTTCGGTGCGCCGCAGTGTGAAAGAGGGGGAGCGCCTTGGATTGGGTGGCACAGAAGTATGACAGAAGGGTGGAGGAAGACAGCGTGCGGAGAGAGACAAAGATTGAAAACCAACGCGGCAAGAAATGAGTAATTAAGGCGGAGTGAGAGACAGGGGTTGAGAGGGTGTGAAATGTGTGAAGATTATTTTATTATTATTTTTTTTCTTTCAGCAGTGTTGTGCTATTACACAAATGTGTTTACCAGCCTCTACTTTGTCCATTAGTGACACTTGGGTGGTCTCGTAGAAGAAACCAAATAGCTTCATAACTGCCTGATGTACCCTCCAAATGTCCTCCCAGTTCCCCGTCTGTTGGACTGTATCCGTCCATATGTCAACCCAACTCACTCCATACATCCTCCCTTCTTCCCTCCTGCAATCAGTTATCTTTTTGGCCTTTTTTTTCTTTCCTTCTTGCAGCATCTTGAACAAAATTTGGAGGCTGTCCCAGTGCAATGAGGGGTGGAAGGCTGGCAGAGAGCGGGACACTGGAGATGTCATGTACCTGGAATGAACTTCCGAAAGAGAGAGAGAGAGAGAGAGAGAGAGAGAGAGAGAGAGAGAGAGAGAGGGAGAGAGAGAATGGGATCAATATCGTGATGTGCTAATGGAAACAACACTGCCAACGGTCCAGCATACAACAATATGAAGGAGGATGTCAATCATGTGTGAGGAACAATTACCTCAGAACATCCAACAACATGAACAAACACTCGTGAGCGATCCTGCACTTTACTGGGACCTCCAGTAACCTCCAGTGTTCCCAGTGACATCGATATGTGACAATTTACAAAAGAGCAACAGCGCCGTTTTTACTGGAGCTCATAGACAGACACGGCGGTTCTGATTCCACTGCACATTTGAAGCAAGCTGCTTTGATCTGCTTCAGATCTGCTTCCTGGATGCTTCTCGCCGCCGTCCTCTGCAGGCCGCCCCGTTGTGCCCTTCGGCGGCCCAAAGGGCTCCTCTGTGCCTCTGCCAGCCTCCCGGCTCGCCTCCTCTCCAATCCAGCTCCGGCATTTAACTCCTCTGCCTCTGAGAAGCTCGTCATCTTCACTTCCTCCGGGCTAGAAAATGTCATTATGCAATGAGCGTACAGAAAACTCACGACGCAGACTTACAGAGGGAAAATGAAAGCTGTTGTAAGACCAAGATGGTCCGGCTTGACTTATCAGCAGACCACTGGTATAAAAAAATGCAATCATAATATCCGCGATAATAACTGTCAGAATACGACCAATCAACCTTATCTAGCCTTCCACTTGCTCACCCTGGAGGCAGACTGGAGGTGAATGGCTCCTCTGATGAACATCTCATTTTCTGGTGTCACATCTGTCAAAAAAAAGCCACGTGAAGCCAAGGAATAAGGAGCCAGTCCTTTGGGTTAAGAGAATTCCTGGGTTACGACGCATCAGTCAGAGGAGGAGCATCAGTGCGTTGACCTAGAGGTCCTGACCGGGAAAAAAGGTAGCAAGAAGAGGAGCAGACCCTGGAGAGAAAGATGGGAAAAGAAGACATAACTGAAAAAAAAAATCACTGTGCATGTGAAATTTTGCAAGTTTTTCAAAGTTATGCACTGTGTGTGTGTTGGGGGAGAGTGTGTGAAAGGGAGGATTTACGGGAGAAAGTTGGAGCGGAAAGCTGCAGGAGGTAATCTAACGGCCTGCAGATAACAGCTTTCCACCTGGAGCCTCTTAACAAATGTCTGGACCGACATCAATCAACTGAATGTCCTTCACACACACACGCACACACACACACACAAACACACCACACACACACACAGAGGTTTGTGTAGCTATCTTTGCGGGGTCTTTAAAGAGACTTTAGTTTAATTTGAATTCACTGACACAGCCTAAATGTCCTGGCTGAACATGAACCCAACACTAACCTTAACCCTAACCCTAACTGATCCCGAACCCTGACCCACCTCGTGGGAGACGGACCTCGGCGCTACTCCCAGGGATCACGATTACGAAGCGTCGAAATAGCCACGTAAAAAGCCTTCCAGTGGTACTTGAGGGAGCACCATCAAGTGTGAGAGAAGGAAGTCAGATGGCATTCCCTGAGTGTCTCAGCTCAGATTTGGAAATTACACACTTCTGCCGTGAAGCAGAAGTAAAGCCACAAATCGCTTGCGTCAAGAAAAACAAGTGTTGTCGAGTGGCGGATTTCCACTTTATTTAAATCTGCCAGGTGCGTGTATCAGAAAGGTCTGCTGCAGGGTGAGGACATCTACGACCGTGTTGTGGTCTTAAACGTGACCACGCAGAACCACTCGCACCTTCATATTCACATCAAAGAAGCACATCTCTCTTCTACACTTTTGCACTTTGATCTCGTTCAGCTAAATTCCAGATCTCTTTTATCTTGGTCTCATCTAGTGCTGGAGAAATTGCTTTACTGCCAGAATAGATTTGGTGGTGCATCAAATGATATAATAGGTGTATCTGTGTGTGTGTGTGTGTCTGTCTGTCTATCTGGTCCTGGCCTAATGGGCCTTCAGTCCCTGCCCCGTTGACAGAAAATCAATGACCGCTCCGTCCGGCCGATATGGCTACCCCTTGTGTAGCGAGAGGGAGACGGAGGGGCGAAATAAAGGCTGGTTGACAGCTGACTTGCCGCAAACACCGTGGATTCATGTTTGTGGCTCATGACAGAGTTGTCACACATCTCCTTTCACCCAGCGCCGCGCGTATTCCCAAAAACCAGAGATCTTCATCATTTTGAAGCGGGGTCGGGCCAGCCCGAGTACCCCCAACTTCAGAGTCATTAGCCGGAATGATTGAAGAACATTTGGATAACGGAGTGGATCTGTAAAAAGGAGGGCACGAAGCACAGCCTGGTGGAACGCGGAGGCTGTGTGAAAATGTGGAGGTGTGAGTAATTAAACGTGGGCGTTAAGATAAAAAAATGAAACTTTTATAATCCCTCTAGGGGGGATTATTTGGAAGAGCGGAAACAATAATGTGAGCTAACAGCAGAAAGGTGTTCCACTGGGCTGACTGCTGAGCTTCCCTGGTTCCAGACCGCTGACACGTGTACGGAACATGTGTGATGGAATCTCAGTCCAAGGCCTCCTCTGAGGCTGAGAGCAGAGGGAAGAAACAGAAGCAGATGGACGAGGAATAATTAGATGTTCTTGGTAAAAATGCTTGTGGTTGGTTGATTGATTGTTAGCAAGATGATGGAAAAGCTACTGGATGGACTTCAGTGAAAAAAAGCAAAACATCAAAGAAACAGCCGACGTAGGATCTGTTACATCTGTTGGGATGTCTTGGATGCAGGATCTTTCATTTCAGAGGCCTGTTGGGTCTTGTTGCGTCGTATGTGGCCTACTTAGTGCCATTTTTATGACAGGGTGAAATGAAAGGATCAATACTGTTGCGGGCCGGATCAGTGTGCACCTGAAACTAGCGTCTGATGGTGCACGCTCCACCCAGTAGACAAACAATAAAAGTGGTACACGTAGCAGTGGTACCAGTATTCCCATTCTACTGCTTAAATCTGCAGATTCTCTGTGATTGTGATTATTTAACCAGCAGAACAGAACAGAGGGATTGGGAATAAAGGAGATGAGAATGAACGAGAAGACCAAAAGGGAATGATGTGATTATAACTCAGCAGATTAGAGCAGAGCAGATTGGGACCAGAACACAGTGAGATGGAGGCAAAACTGAAAAAAAGAAGAAAAAAAAAACCAAAGCAAAACAAATTTCCCCAGGTCAAAGGCCAATCAAGCCGTTTACAAGACATCCACTGGACTCCTTTGACGAGCTGGATTTTCCTGCAGAACACAGGATCACTTGGTAATCTCAATTTAATACACAAATCCTCAGCCCCAATCCAATCAAACCTAATACCCTCACGGGGGCAGGCCGGCCAGGGTCCACTTGCTCTCCAGCCACCTTTTTCCAAAACTGCTGAATATCATTTAGGTAAAGAAAAAGAAATAAAAAAATGAAAGTGTTGTGTGAGAGTCAGACATGCTTTTTGTGTTGATGTGATTCACCAAGAGGAAATAAAAAAAAGCTGGAAGGGGGCTCGAAAAGTAATTCATGTGAACATTTGACAGTACAACAAACAGATGAAAAGATAAATGAGAGTCTGAATTTATTCATGCAAGTGTAGAGGCTTGAGGGGGAGGGTGTTTGTCTGTGTGTGTGTGTGTGTGTGTGTGTGTGTGTGTGTGTGTGTGTGTGTGTGTGTTTGCTAGTGTCTGTGTGTAATGCCCAGCCGGCGGTGTTTAATGCTGTCCCAGAGGGGTTTAATCCAGATTATCAAGAGTATAAAGTCACTGAGTCTCCCTCTCAGCACAGCCTACACACACACACCCCAGCACACACACACACACG
>CAAE01015019.1:1459478-1535874 GCA_000180735.1 Tetraodon nigroviridis
GGAAAAGGAAAGGGAAGAGGGGGGGGGGGGAAAAAAGGAAAGGAGAAGGGGGGAAGAGGGAAGAAAGGAGAAGAAAGAGGAAGGGAGGGGGGGGGGGGGGGACACACACACACACACACACACACACACTCATGCGTTGGTGCTGGTTTGGCATTATCCTGTAGGAGGTGCTGTGTATCCAGACAGCAGTCACAGACCCCAGATCAGCCCTGTTGGCCTGACCTGCTCCAACATTCACAGCGTTATTGTCGCCCGAGCTGACATTTACATGATGGCTCTCCCCAAAGAGATGCTCCTCAGACGTGTGATGGGTGCGCACACTCGCACGTGTACGTGCATAAACTAAACCTCCTTCCATCTGCACATCAGACAGTTTGTCTGGATTCATTTCCACGTTTATTCATATGTTGCAGATTGATGCCTGTGGCCGGTGTTGTGCCGTCTTATGCACCGCCCTTTCCATTCGCTTTTATCGTAAGGAGATGGAACCAGTATGTGTCGCCAGTGTCAGGTTCACGGCAGGGGTGCATAATCCGGCACAAAACCAGCCTGTTTGTGTTTGGTAATCAGTGACGGGCAGCCTGATTAGATGACGGCTGGTCATTTTCTGCTTAAATAATAAACAAACGAGCGATCCCTCCTGTGGCCTTTCCCTGCTATCCTCTCTATAGACCAACAATGTCTCTCTGGTTTTTTTCAGACCATCACCCTTTCCTCAGATGTAACCTTTTTCATCCCGATCACACCACGTCTGGCGTTTCCCTCTCTCTTTTACATTCTCACCCCCTCACACTTCCCCGGTGCTCTTTAAATTAGGCTGAAAATGGAAGATTAACCTCTGGAGATAAGATGCTCCTTTAATGTGCTCCTTTCCCTCTCACGCCCTTTTCTCTTTCCAGTAAACCAGTGCATTACAGTATTATTTAATGAGAGCGTCTAATTGGAATCAGCTGGAAATCGGAGACGCTGGGTGGCCAAACCTTTTATAAGCCCGAGAGCTTCAAACATGGAGGATTACTCTCATTAAGAGACTGGTGGGGAAGTTGTTTTGTGTGTAAGTGCACGGAGGCATGGGGTTGTTTTGCACACTTGAGGATTAGAAAAACAGTATCTTTCAGCTTCTACCAGTTTATTTGGTTTATTTTATTTTGAGGTGCTGACAAAAACAATAGCACTGTTTTTTTTTAGCTTAATGTTGTGTTTCTGTGAAATGTCTTCAGTAAGTTGGACATTTAAAGTCCGTTGTGGAAAAAGCTAGAAAAGAAAAGCCAACCAGACAAACCAAAATGTTTGCATGCATAATTATAATAAAGCTACAGAAATGGACTGCTATAGTAAAACACACAGCTAAGAGGGGCTAATTAAAACAGGCTAGAATGAAACAAAACAGACTGGTTAAAGTTGAACTGAGGAGTTCGTTTTAATTGTTTCTATTATAACTTAGTTTAAGCCGTTTTCTGGAACAAGGAGGCTTTTTTTTTTTTTTTTTTTTTTTTTAGTTGTCACAGTAATAATCGCGACTGTATTGACTTACTTTTGAAACCTTTTGTGGTTTATAACCTCTTCAGAATTCCCTTTCTGGTCCATTTACCTCTAGTGAAAGCGCCACGCACGGTTGCGACTGTTCCACTGTCGGCCTTTTGAGCGGCAGGTGAACTATTCCTCATTATTCATATTTGAAGCGCAAAAACGTTTGAGTGTCAAAGCACAAACAGCCACACATACACCCACCGCTCCCAGGTTATTATGGGTTGTCATTGTTTAATTCCTGCTCATTAACTACTCCAGACAATGACAAAGCTCCGCAGCCTCTGACAGCCTCTTTGTTAACCCTCTCCCTCTTATCGCTTTCTGCCTACCGTTCGCTTCCCTCTTGGTGCCGCTTTGTGTCTATTGTGTGACACTCAAGGACGATTTGACGACACCACGAACCGCCACTTAAACGCCCCTATTCATCTTACGCTAAAACCTGCGAGCGAGGGAGAAATGCCAACGCGAACTGTGCTGGGAAGGATTTGCAAAGGCCTCAAAACCGCAGATACCGCTTTCCGCTTACTGGTGGTGTTTTTTAAAAACTATTTTTAGGGGAGCCAAGGCAGGCTGGGGGCCACTTCTCAGGGCGGCCACCTGAGAAAAATGGAGCATGAGAGGATGAAGATGAGAGAAAATGAAGAGACAAAAACACTTCCCTGGTGTAATTAGGCTTTCATTTCATGGATAAGTATCCACGTGATGCAGCCTGCATGCAGAGACGCCTATTAGCCACTGCGTGGCAGAGATGTGACTAGCATCAGTCCGGAGGGAGCGTGATAACGTAGTATCCATGCTCCTCTTTGCACAAGATTCCCGGTTCCACCTGCAATATTCACTGTTTTCTGTGGTTATTGGCTTCACTTTCACGTCAGCTGTCAGTCAGCTTGAACTAGCCCCTCCCAGCTGTTCTTTTCCTCTAATTCGATGTCATTTTTGGATCAGAAATACCTCCCTGCCAATCCGCAGGAAAGCTGGGAAAAGCTGGGACAAGGCAAACCGCAAACCCTCTCAAAGCATTACCACAAATACAAACAGCTCAAGGTGAATCCGCAGAACTTGCTCTGCCTCCATGCAGAACCCCCCACCCGCTGGCACCCCCAGACAAACTGCCTGTTAGTCCCGATGTCTTGATGCCGGAATTGATGTTGCAACAAATAAGTGGAAGCGTCTGGCTGTGAGCGCTGTCATGTCTGTACCTGACACACCGTTGAGGAGGGATGGGAAGCTAATGTAGTTAAATCTGCACTCTCATTACGGCGGCGGGGACTCGCTTCATTAACGGCCTCCTGCTAATGTGCTGTTCTGCTTTGTGTATGTGTGTGTGTGTGTGTACAGGTGGGGGTGTTAAACCTCCATTAGTCCAACATATTAAACACATTTCTGCGTTGATGTGTAACCTCCCTCAGACGGTTTGGCTGAAGATTCAGCATTTTTAAAAAGCTCCAACACTGGCCTGGAAATACCAGCACAACCGCTGCTCAAGGCTTCAGAAAACCCTCTGAGGAAGTTCTACAGGAAAGGTCAGCTCCAAAGCGATCAGGCTTTCGACACCTTAGCTTCATCTACCCCCTCAGACCCCCTCCCCTCCCCACACCACCACCACCTCCCCATCGCCCACCTCTAATAAAGGAACTCCTAGTCTAATATTAGTGCCAATTTAACATTTTATCCCGTCGGATCACAAAATTCGGCCAGAATCTCAGAAATAAAGTTCAAGCAAAGACTATTCTTCCTGATGAAGCCAGTATTTAACAGAGCAGAGCCCCAAGAGGTAAAACACACACATACACACACATACACACACCCAGACACACACACACACTGCGCCAGCGTCTGGGATGCTAACAGTTAATGAGGCGGTAAATGAGATTGTTACTGATGTGTGCTAGCGAGGTGAGCGAAGGTGTGGAGGTGATGGAGGGAGGCAGGAAGAAGTCAAACGAGCAGGAGGAGAAGAAGGAAGAGGAGGAATGAGTGAAGACAAGATTTCATGATGCAGTTTTTTCTCCTGCACATTTCAGGACTGGAGGGGAACTCTGTATTCGGGCTGTTTCGCACCAATCAACAGGTGTGGGAGAGGTGGCGTTCTCACTCTGTAAATAACCTCTAACACTTCTGATAAAGTCAATGAATTACTGTATAAGTGGAGGATGACTGCAGGCACGCTGTTACTGCAGGAACAACGGGTCATTTTTGTAGACAATAAACAACAAATCTGAAAGTTTACATTGTATTTGAGCATTTTAGAACAAACCTTGAGGAGGACCCGGAGAAGCAGGAGAGGAAACCAGATAAGCAACTACATTTTGCTCTAATGTAATTGTTTGATGTAATTTTTATGGTTTATTATCTTAAAGCTGAAAAACTAAAACTGTAGCGGGGGTGCAAATGTGGGTCAGCGATCTTTGCTAGAAGCTCGGCCCATTTTCCCGTTCAGTTCATTTAGCTTTATGAAGTTTCTCTTACATCTCAGGTCAACACGTGCGCTCCTTCCAGGGTACACATCTTGTCTCTGTGTCTTGCATACATGACCCACATTTCCTGCCACCGGTGCCCATTAGAATTGCTGATTTCCTCTCCTTCTGCATTTGTCTCATAGCTGATCCCTTGTGTCCCTGAACGCCACGCGCTCATGGGAGGGACGACGAGAGCGGCTGGGCCCCGTCAGTGTTGCTCAGCCTCGAGGGGCCTCTTTTTCACCTCCCATCGAGAGGAGAAGCTCTCCATTTATATCACTTAATCCAAAGGAACCGCTATTAGAAGACCTGAAGAGACAAGGGAAATATGACTGGGAACTGACATCCTTTACGGCCCCTAGACACACATATATTGGCAAACCCCCATTATTTCATGGATACACAAGCTCCATCATGGAAAGTACAAACATATGAGACAATTTCCGCTTGTTCGCTTGAAATAATATGTAAAATAACATGTAATTCTCGTGTCATTAGCCAAGATATAGATTTGCATAATCTGCCATCCCACAATACACCTTTGCTGAACTTGACTCTCTCAACCATGAGGCCATTTCCCTCCTGGTTCGAACGCCGAGCACGTTCATGTTTTGCATATTTTCCCGTTATTATTTCCGATTTGCACATTTCATGTCATTTTATACATGCTAATATGTATACACACACATACACACATTTGTATAACTCACCTCTGCGAAATAACCACCCCCCCATCCCCGTTCTTGGATGGATGGTTTGTTCCTGCGTCACTGTGTCTGTCAGCAATAGCGCCGCCAACAATAAACGTCTTCAATCTGCCATCTAATCACAGCTAAACCCAGAACAACAACACGCAGCTGTCACGCTGTAGATCACAGCAAGTCTGTTCTCTCAGGACCCTGACTTCCACCATTTGTGCCCTTGAGCAAGGCACTGGAAACCCGAACGGTTCCTGAAGCTGGGAGCAGGTGGGGGAAGTTTGGGAATCCTTTGGCCCTGAACGCCGCCTCTGTCGGTTCCGCGGTGCGTTCATGGTGCTGAGGATGCAGTTCATTTCCATGTCCTGAGCAAACTGTGGGAGAAAAGATGAATGAGAGTCATCCATGCATAATACATTTAATATTCAAGCGAAATGAAAGCGTTTTTTTTTTTTTTTAATGTCCATGATATCAGAGTCTCCAGCAGATCCAGCTGTCACTCAAAGGATTCTACAGTAGCTGGACTGTAAAAAGGAGCTGAACAGACATTCAGTTTGTAAGGGCATCATCAACACACAGCTGGTGTTTTTGATTTGACATTAATACCGCCAATGGCTCTCATCCTGATAAGCTAGTCTGCTGGCTTGGATTTTTGAGGCTGTGCTGAGGCCCAGATCTCGTCAACTGAACAAATCGACTGTAGGGCGGAGACGCGACCTTTTCCCAAACTGTTCTATGGAACAGCGGCGCTCCGGCATGATGACAACTGTGTTAGATTGAAAAAGATACCGCGTGAATGAGCAGCCATTTCTAAATAAACCTACAGTATGAGCCCCCCCACCCTCCTGGACCGCTCATATCTTTTATAAATGCACTTGTAGGAGACCCCGACCAATAAAACCCCATCTTCATAAGTCTTGAGGGGAGATGTGGGCCAAGTTTGGGGGAAATTGCTGAATGGAAAAGGCAATATACGGCAGAGAGATAAGAGGGAGCAGAGGCTGCTGGAGGCTGCGATTTAAGCCCTGGATCCAGAGACAGAGGTGAGGGGTGGACAGGTCCCGCAGACATGCGGTCAGCCATTTCCATACTATAATAACGTATTGGCAAGATTAATCATGGCTGACTGGTAGATTCCGCCTAAAATTATTTTAGGAAAAATGACAGCTCACTCAAGGATGAGATTGGTACCAGCAGACGGGCCTTAAAGGGCTGGCTCCTCCATCTGTCACTTCCATCTCTTCCTCCACGCTCTCCCCTCCAGACAGCCGTTTGGGTCACGTCCGCTTTCAAAAACGCCGGCGATTTTCACCCAGCAACCTGCACAAACCAGCCAGCCGCCGTTTGATTTGAAATCCGACTGAGGTGTCGCGCTAAATTCCTCCAGCATCAACCCGCCGTGCCCGTATTTCAGATTATTTCACCACTTTGCAAGACCCTCCGCGCGGCGGCGTTGACTGACGGATGGATACTGACAGGGCCATGATGCAAGATTTGTGGCGCGTTTCGGCACCTCTGGCAGAAAGACAATGCACAGCTCAGAGTCGTAGAGTCACAGTGTCACACCGGGTGATGCCGTAGCACAACTCCCATCGGCGGACAGCTTGGTCCAGATAGCGGGAGCCCTGACCCCGAGCGGAAGGGGAGAAATAAAGAGGTAGGAAATGATAGGTAAGAAGAGATTTATCGGTTCCTGGAGAAAATCTCACGACTTTACACCATATCCATTATCAAACAAACAGCCTTTGAAACTTATTACAGAGATTTGATTCCCGGACAAGAAGAAGAGATTTATGGTGCAGTAAATATGATGAGGGCAGAAATCAGAAGAAAGCAATCTGACCTTCAAGAGAAAACAAACAAAGACAAATGCCGTCGATAACAATTGATCAGGGTGGGATCAGGACCTGTCGGGAAGTGTTAGCCTAATGCTAGTAAAAACACATCAGTGCCCACAAACCTCATTACACAGGTTGGTCTTTTTTTTCCCTTTCCATTACACACAGAAACTGGAGAGGGACAGCTTTTTTTTCTTCTTGTTTTTCCCATCACTTCCCGTCTTTGAGCTTCCACTAAGATAACGCCTATCCATCCCACTGGGTGTTTGCACAAACGGACCAGGTTAAGTGACTTGTGAAGCGAAATGACAGACAGCTGCTTTCCTTTATTCAAAGAAAATTGGATTCATTTGAGCTTTTGAACACACTCCATCTAATGCATTAGGTGTTTGTGGTGCATTTAAGGGTGTGTTTGCTCACATGTAAGCTGGCAGAAGTGCCTGGACTTTTTTCTTTCAATAAAAGAAACCATCTTTAGTTGTCACCCCCCAACAAGCATAAAAGCTGAAGGTTTTATGTTCGCATGTCTTTTAAAAATCACTGTCTGGGTTCCTTGTCATAAATTACAGCCATAAACAGGATGTATACTCTATGCTTATATACAATCCCTTTTGCAAGTGTTGTATTTTAATAGTTTACTGGAGATGACATGGCGCAGCAGCACATCCAGGGGTCATTTTCACAGGCACTTGATTTAGATGCTCTGTTGGCTGTTGAAGAGGCACAGAAATCAAAGTGAGCTTAAAGCCTCTTCTCTATTCTACCTCATTTATTTTTTGTTTTTTATGTCTACTATATTTTACACAGTGGCCTCCAGCCCCTAGGGGGAGCTAAAGATGCCTACAGAACTAAAGGACTTCCCCTCATCCATCTGCTCCTGCCCTGAGTCCTTTGCCCTCTGTGTGACTCTTTAAATGTAAAGAAATAATAATTGTAGAAAAAAGAATATGACAAGAACGTCTTCACCAGGTGGGCTTAAGTAGGAGCCATTTTGTTTGTTTTATTGTGTTTTCTTGTGATTAGTATCACAAGTGCAAGCCTTGTTTCCGATTTGTGAAGCATTTAAAGGGTTGCACAGGTCAGAGACAAACAGTTCCAGGCTGAATAAAAAGCTCAGTTTGGCCCTTCAAGCCAACGTCGAAGCTGTGGAGACAGAGAGGAGAGAAGACAGGAAAAAACATGTGAGTGGGCTCGTGATTAACTTTCATTTCCTGCGCCTTATTATTCCTGCCTCAAATGAAATTTCAGGGAGGAGATAAATCTTCTGCCGGTGGCCGAGCACCTAATGTCCAGGAATAGCGACAGTGCTGCTCACCATTATTCAGCTTATTGCCTTTAAATTTGCAGCAAACTAGCTGTCTAGAATGTCCAGTGTGTGTGTGTGTGTGTGTGTGTGTGTGTGTGTGTGTGTGTGTGTGTGTGTGTGTGTGTGTGTGTGTGTGTGTGCGTGTGTGTATGTGTGTTTGAGACAGAGAATGAGAGAGTGTAGGAAAGAAGGAGGAAATAGGGACGTCACTCAGCCCAAACTCAGGCTGGTATTTATAGATATGAACTGTGGAGCTTCTCTTTGTTTGTGTGTGTGTGTGTGTGTGTGTGTGTGTGTGTGTGTGTGTGTGTGTGTGTGTGTGTGTGTAATATGCATTCGAAGCTCCAGTAATGGGTTTACATATGGAGATCAATAGGATTGAAAGCATGAATCACATGGAAATTTGATCAAAGTCCTCCCAAACCGATGTCCGGATGGACGCGTGGATAAGTAGGTATTGATATCACGGCTCGTCCGTCCGTCCCCTTGTGATCCTGTGGGTGCCATCGACTCGCCATCGATTTCTGAACCAGATCTCCTGCGTCTTGAAGCCAACAGGTCTGACGGGGTGGGGGTTGGTGGGGCAGGGCTGGGTTCAATGTGCAGATCTCATGCAGCTGGGCCTCAGCTACGTCTCTTAGCGTCGCTTTAGTGCCAAAAAGCCAAACTCGGCTTCGGCTTCGGCTTCGGCTTTCCTGTCACACCACCCTCGGCACATTTCTCCTCTGTTTGAAGTGAATAAACAGGCTCCATCATGTGAGCAAGTTCCTCACGAGGCGTTAACTCATTCCACCATCTGCTAGCAAGAGATATCCCCTCGGCTTCGGCTCCAGGTTTGAAGGGAGAACAAAAACACAAAAAAGAGAAAAACCTGCCGTCTGCCTCCTGCTGTGAAACGAACATTCAGGCGTCCATCAAATTCAAAAAAGCCCCAAAACTAGCGAAACTGCCAGACATCCTGGTGATGCTCGAAGTAAAGGAACACCGATTACTGCACAATTATGGTCCTGGCGGTTTATCAATCCTAATAGGTGAGCGTGAACAAGCCTAATTTTAGCGCTATTAGCCCATCATATTTTTAAATCCGGCCCTGTTCCTGCCTCGTTGGTACAGCCATCTTCCCAATCAGCCGCTGACATTCATCACAGTGTCGGCGCCATTTGCTCACCTTCTCTGCCAGCTACATCCACCCACCAGTTATGAAAATTTATGGCCACGTTTGGAGAGCGGCAGACCAAGCCTGCGTTCTCCAACCTTTTTTGAAATATCTGCTCCCCTTTTATCTACCAGACTGGCCCTCGTGCACCGTGCACACTTTGTGTCCCTGTTGGTATTGTTCTATATCTTCCCAGCGGACAGCTAACAGGCGCTCTAATTGAATATGTGGTAAAACATTCTGCCAGGCATTATTTCACGGTAATTGCGGGAACGCTGCGCCTGCCGCAGGTGCTAATTATTCCCCGCACCCGTAAGCTGCTATAACTGACAAAAAACGACGGACGGGATTCAAAAACAGAATGTTCTTCCGCTCCATCGCTGTTCATTTGCATTGAGCGGCTTTCAGAAGCGAATAATCGCGATAGCTAATTATCTGGTGTCCTTTTAACGCTTCTCTTGTTGGTGTTTATTCTTTTTTTTCTTTGCTTGAGTCTTTGCCGACAGAATGCGGCAATTGTCGAAACATGTACATCAAAATGCGTTTATTCCTCTGGCGTCATGCTAACATCGGAGTAAAGGGCAAGGACAGACACCGGCACACCACAGCGCAAAAGAGGAAGGCTGCTTGTTTCTCTCTCCGTGCGCATACATAATTTGCATGTGGGCGTGCGTTTTGCATATGGGTCTGTGTCAGATCGTGGGTAGTTGAAACCCACGTGCATGTGCCGTATGTGTCTCCCCACCGTGATGCTAATTATGCTAGTATAACTACTTTGCAAATTGATGTTTTTATCCTCTAAAATGAGTCAAGAAGATCAATGCTAAAACCAGACATGATGACAAGCATGCTGAGTCATGTAAAATTGGTAAGGAATTGACATTTATTAATAAAACTCGCTAAAAGATGAATCAGCCACTTAAATGCAACATCAAAATGAGACCTTCGTGGAAGGAAAGTTCAGTAATTCTGCCAGGAAGCTTTTACATATGCAGGCCTATAAAAGCATTAGATGCAGTCGTTAAAGCAACAAATGGGGCATTTTTCACAGCAGTCATTTTGACTCACGGGCGGTAAAAGTGCAGCTAATATCCAACACCGATTCTGTCGCAATTTATTTTCCCAGTAAACCCAATAAGTGACCTTAAAAGCATCAAACAAGAGTGATGACTCATGGTTGTTCAGCATCCCACTGAGACATACCGTAATATCTGCCTTTTAAATGATTAATTGTATATTTGTGTCGTCTTTCTGTTGTCATTCTTTTTGGTTCTAACAGGAGGGGGTAATGGGAATAATAGAAACAGGCAGACCTCTGGCTGTTAGGTCCTTTGATATTTACTTTGATGATCTACCCTCTGGACTTTGTTTGATTAGCTCACAGCTCGCTAGTCACTCTGCTCTTGCTTGAAATTAAATTGTTGTTTGCCTTTTAAAAAATTGACGGGACGTTGTTACGGCATTTTTTTCCCTCTTTTTGGCCTCACTCCTGGTAAACATCCAATCACTGTCTGAGGTGTCCACAAACTAATGCCTAATTTGCTGTCTTTCAACTGCTCCGAGCAACAATTGGCAAACCTGCAGTAAACTCAGAGCTAACTGAGCGTTTCCGCCTGGTTTACGGTCTTTTTTGGGAGATGGCATCCTGAACTGCCACCTTGGACAGACTGGAGATGGGATGCAGCGGAGAATAGAGAGGTGGAGGTGGGGGAGGCACATCTCAAGATGGTATTTAAAGACCTCCGGGGGTCTCCCCCCCCTTACTATCTGCCTTAACGTGTTTTTTATGTTCCTGTGTACTTTAAGCACGACACGATGGCGGCTGAATGCCTCTTCCGTGGCCTCCTGGTGGAGCCGTTCTTTTTATGCAGCTATTCCCCGCTGCATGTAAATTTAATTAAAAGCATCTGGTTAGCGAGGAGGGCTAATTAGCAGATAGGGGCTGGAACATCAGGTCAGAGGCCCTCTGTTTGCTTCTGCCCCCTCGGCTTCCCGCGCTCCCCTCTGACCCTTCTCAGGCACAGATCCTGCTGCTCATTGGCGCCTCGGCTAAACCTTTTTTTGACGGCGCAGTTAGCGAAAATACCCACCTGTTTGAAGGCTGGAACATTCGGAAGGCACAAAGAAATGCTAAAATTAGAGTAGAGGAGAATTCTGGAGATCTCAAAAGACTTCCGAAAGCTTCCGGAAACTTAAAAAGAGGAAAATTTGCTTTCAAGGATTCTACTTGAACACAGCATGCCCAGAGCCAAGAGCATCTCCCAAAGAATGTTTCCCACCAAATTCATCCGTAATGAGGCTGCCAGTGGGTCGGCCAGGTCCCAGAGGACCTTCCATATCGGCCTTTTCCTTCACTGTGTCTGAAACTTCAAAAAGTCCTCTGTGATTTTGACAATGACACGTCCAGAAACTATCTCTTATTCTCTCCTTTTAAAAGGTGAACAGACATTTTCGTTGCTTCCAGGAAATCTTCAGACCAGCATGCTAATTTGCTAACGCCGCTCAGCTTGAGTATGAAAAAAAATTTTCCACATGGAGAAGTGCTTTAATATCATCACTGAATTAAAAAGATTGCAAAATAAAAGACAGCAAGCGGTTTGGTTTGCGTTCTACCTTGGAGGAGGACAAGAGGAGTCTAATTGTGGCGTAATGGAGGTCAGTGCTTACTGCGGCCGCTGGCACTGCCGGCAGCCCTGCAGCATGTCGGTGTGCGCAAATAAATGTCTGCTGTCTGTTAAGAAGATGGAGAGTGATAGTGGGAGGAGATAAAACAGAAGACAACCCGGAGGACCTCCAAGGCCTTGTTTCATTTAGTCCTGTGGTCACGGTGGGGTGGCGGTGAGTGACAGTAGAGGTGACTTGCTTGTCTCCTCAGCTGATTGGTGCAGCGACAAGCTCTTCCTTTCCCTCTGTCTCCCTCTTTCTATCTCTTCTCGCCTCTGCCATCTCTCTTCTATAAACATACAACAGCGTTTTCTTTTTAAAAAGAACATTTATGTTGTAGTTTTGGTTCAATTTTCTTGAATTCTGATTCAAGGTCAGCAACTGTTTTGCATTTGAACTGTATTTCTTAGTTCGCTTGTAATTTTTTTTTTTCAAATTTAATTTTACCTAAAAGCCTTTTTGCTCACGCTGAGTAAGTTAAGCGGTAAAAGATCTTAACCTATCAAGCTAACACTGAATTAGCAAAGTATTTAATTAGCTCCAAAAAAAGAAAATAGTGTAACATTAGATTCCTTTTCCTACTTAAGAATACAACACAAGACTTAGTAAAGGAGGCAAAATGGGTAAGTGGAGGTATCTGTGTGTGTGTGCGCGTGTGTGTGTGTGTGTGTATGGAAGGGGGGGGCATAAACAAGTTGGGCCTGGCTGAGTGAGCAAACTAATTAACTTGAAAAACTATAAAAATGTAAATTGCAATTTGCTACTGAGGGCATCTAATTAAAGCTACTGGAATGTTAAGGACCAAATTGAATTTGCCACAGAAGTGTGTGTGTGGGCGGGGGGTGGGGGGGTGGATATATGATTTCGCCACAACGTCAGGTATCGATCGCCTACAGTGGATTTCATCACAGCAGATAGGGGAAGGGGTGAGAGGGGGGTCGCGGTAGCAAAAAGACAGAGAAAGGATGGGCTGAAAATCTGGCAGAGAGACGGCTAGAAGGAAAGCGTTGCCACAAAAGCAAACCAGTTTGGCAGAGACAACAAAACACGATGCCTGGCGGAGACAGAGGATGTAATCAGAGCCAATGGCCCTCCTAATACTCCACAGGTGCACCACGCAGCCGGCTCCATGATAGTTGGAAGCATTATATGAAATGAGGACTGGGACCTGCTACAAAACCTCAGAAGATGTGCAGAATTTCCCAGTGCCTTCATAGGCCTGGAGTTAATTGTGTTAGCTTAATTGGTGTGGTGCTCAGAAGACACTTTGGTGCAACTGTTGTGCATGCGAAATTGTAGTGGTTTATCTCATTATGTCATGTCTTCTGGGCAATGGGTTGAGTGTGTAGCTGCGTGCTGGCGTGCGCGAGCTCGCGACGCACAGGTAAATAAAACAACATTAGCGCTCGTGCATCATTGTTTAAGAGACAAGCTGCAGGTTTCCTCCAAAGACAAAGAAGCACATTCTGAAGGGAAGCTAGCCAGCTAGGCACGCTCTTTTTCCGCTTGTTTTGTTTTTATTTTATGGCTGCGCGGCTCTGAATATTTAAGTTGTCACTGCTCCAGATGGGTGTAAAGAGGCAAAGACTGGGCGTTTTTTATTGAGCTAATAAACAATCATTACTGGCTGCTGTAACAAATCGGACGGAACGCTCCAGTTTTCCCAATGATGTTAGTCGCCTGAAACTCCTGAATTGAATTTTGCTACATAAAAAGTAAGTTTAAATCAATTCACACCTTATCTGCATCACGGTTTATTTGTCCTTCCCACAAATCAGGCGTAACCTTTTCAGACATGACTTGAGCGGCTTTGGAATCGTTTCTTTAACGCTCTCCCGTTCTCAAAACTAAACATTGTTGAGAAGTGTGCTGAAAAGCCGTCCCCCGTCCCCCTGTTTATCCCCGCTCCCTGAACTAGCACCGCCGTCGATGGCGGCAGTTTGTGAGGCCCGTAAAACTTTTTACAGGCGCACACGCCAGAGGAACAGTCTGTCTGCTGCTGGGGTGACTTACAGGCTGCTGTAAATAAGCCTGAACATGGCGATAAAGGGAGTAAATCAGGGTGACGGCTCCAATAATACACAAACAAAGGTCAGGAGACCCAAAGACGTGATCGCATGCATGTAAAAGCGAGTGTGGAGGTGCAACATGAAGCTATGAAGTGTTTTAACATGCAGGCAGGAGACAACAAGGGTAGAGGAATACCAACAGAAGAACACAACAGCAGGCTACGTCAGAGGCCCAACCCGGCATCAAGCCCTGCCCACTTGGCCTTTACATTAAACTGAGCTTTCACTGGCCGCCGTCAGCGTTTGCCACCTCTAGTTAAATATTTACACATCTTTCACTCTAATTTCTTTTTCTGTTGTTTCTCTGGGTGCTGCAAAAAGGTTATTACCGCTGGTATTGTTTTTATTCTACCCAGGCCTGGTGCTCAGGTGCTACATGGTGCACAATGTATTGTTATTGTCGCTATATAAATAAAATTTTAACAGAGAACTGAAAATATGCTCTTTGGCTGTTGCTACAACGCTATAAATCTGAACTTCCTTTAGCAAAAACTAGCTGGAAACCTTGACTTGGAAGTAGCCAGTAGGAATAGGGGCTATTTCCATCTCCACCAGTGGATGCGTTAGCAAAGTTGATCGTATTTGCATGAAAAAGGGCACAGATATGTTCAATATGGAATCAATGGTGTGCAGCCCAGCCAATAGCGGGAAATGACAAATCTAGCACGTGTTGTTATTTGACACCGTTACTAAACAGCGGGCTATTTCTACACAAATTCAATATGATCCTAATAGACTCTGTCAATTGTTTGTTGTTCTGTTATTACAGATGATACATGTGTGCACACACAGAGTTACACATATTGATCAGAAATGAAGCATCGGGGGAGCGAACTCCTGCAACAACCACCCCGCACATTTACGAGCTGTAAGTAACAGCTAACGATTGCTTCGCTGTCATTCCGCATCAAATAAAGACATTCATATATTCCCTCGGCGCTTGACGCGGCGCCCGGGGCCATTCTGTTCACAGAAAGCACCACCGTTCTGCATATTCCTCACCTAAAGGAAAAAACATCATTTGTTGTGACAAACAATCTAATAAGAAATCAATAGAAGACTCCCGGAGGAGTTTCTTTCAAAATGTTAATGAGTTTTTAAAAGCCTCTTAGGTAAAACAGATTGAAAATATATATGGAGCTCGACCGAGGCCAAACGTTGGCAGCGAGACATTGTCTTTGTGGGTGCAGGCAAAATTGACCAGAGGTCAAAGCCATTAAACAGCATGTTTACTGTTGTTCAGACACGACATCTTTAGAATTTCTATCTATGGGCTCGATGAGATGTTATGAATATTCTGTTGATGCCTCCATTTGCCTGCTTCATTTCCTGCCTTCTGACCTGCAGGTGCTTACAGCTGCTGAGATACTGAAGTAGGAATACACGCATCTCATCCTCCGCCGACTGTGTAAGCTGACATATTGGGAAGTCACTGATTTTTACAATAAATTAAGCTTATTTGTGCTGGTGCCCCCCCATCCCAACCTGGTGCAGCTTTTGTGTGGTGGTGTCATCCTTAGCCCTCTCCTCTTGATCTCCTCTTCCTCCCTCTTCCTCTCTCCTGCTTGCAGCGGGACCACGGAGAGCCTCAGTACAGAAGGACACAATAAGGTGGTGGCTTCGCTTGGCTGGCCAGGCACAGCCAGAACAGGAAGAGAGATTACCTCCCAGAGGGTCTCCGTCTCCCTCCTTCCCTCTGTCTGTCCCTCCCTTTTTTTGTAATTGGACAATATTCCTCTTTCTACCAGTAGGCTCACATGTACCACCATTTTGTCATACACGGTCTTTACGCTAAGGTCTTTAGTAAGGATGATGGTGGGGCTTTGTGCTGCGTAAATGAGTCAAAAAAGTAGGATAAACTAACCAGAGCTGCGTGGGAAAGATCCCCTTGAGCTCTCATTTAGGCAGCCGTCTAAATTCCACCCTTGCAGAAGTTTTAGGAACTTGAGGAAGCACCCTCACCTTCACGACATCTCCACAAACCTGCAAAGACCAAACAGATGGACATGGACAGCTTCTTGGTGATGCGCCGGCAGTAACTATGGTGTCGGTCATCGGGTGCCTGGAAGAAGTCCACCGAGAGCTGCAATTATTTACCCCTGTTAAATGGAGGCTGTAGATTAACCTCATACCTGCCGATCTAGCATCACTAATGTTCTTTGCACGTGTAATCATCGTGCACAATTGATCAGAGGAGCCCCTGAGAAACTGCAAACCCACCCATGTGCCAGATTGTCCGTTGCGGTTCCTGATGCTAAAAATGCCCACGCTGGCTAATGTGTTTGCTACGTTTTTGTCTGTTTGTTTGATTTTTTGTTACCATCAAAGGGCCCCTAGGGCTGAACGCGCATCCCATCCTCTGCTGCTAGATTAGAATCGACATCAATCATCAGATATAATCTACTGTATGAACAGCCCGTAAACAGACAGACAGACAGACAGACGGGACATATATCCAGAGGGGAGACGGGTATTCCGTGAGGATTGATAGACTCCATATTGTGAGCTAATGATGTCCCTGGGGCGCTAGAAAAAGGGGAGGGGGGGGTGTGGAGATGCCAAAACCAGCTTGCATGACACTGTCACACTCAACTGTCGCGTCGCCACCTTCATCTCTCAGCCTCCCCTCCGTCTCCCCTGTCTCCCTCCCAACCTTTTCTTTCGTCTTTTCCTGGGGGAAACGCATCGATTCACCTTTGTTTGTACTGTCGCCCACACACATCCAGCTGTCATGGCGAGAAGCAAGAGAGTTTGCCCGACTGATGGAAGCGATTTTGAGTAATAGCTACACGCCATCCTTGTTGGCTCCCAACCCCCCCCCCGCCCCAAAAAAATAAAATCGAACATCTATTCTGATTTGGCTCTTCATTTACACATGTGGCAAAAAGAAAGGTCTTTTTCCTTGTTATGCCTGGCTGCCAGCGCTGCTAGACAAACACAAATGAGGAGAGACGAGTCGAAGTCTGCCGATTGATGTCGCGGGTGCTGAAGTCAGACTTTTAGCAAAGAACTCTTAGTAAATTGGCCCTGCAGGTGTTTGTAACTGTGTACTTCCCTAACGAGGAGTCGAATAAATGTGCTGCGTAGGGACGGAAGGGTTCTGGACACAGACGAGAACACGCGCACAATTATTTTTGACACGACTATTGAAACGTCGAGTGGAGACATGCTAGTTTGTGTCTGTATGATTTAGTTTTTCTGTTACTTTGCGTCTATTTTTGACGTCTCTTGATGTCTGTCCCAGATTTTAGAATTGAAATTTCTAAAATTGCAGCTAACACTTCAAATAACTCTACTTGTTGAAAGACTAAAAAGAGAGAGTGAGAAGAAGAGGAAATAGTTCCTGTTTGTAATATAGTTGTTGAAAAAAATATGTGATTAGATTTATTATTACTGTCTTTCAGGAATCCCTAAAAAAATCTTAACTCTGAAATTAAAAATGACCTTCTGCTAATAAATGTAGCTCACCTTCCTTCGTCTTCATGTTGTTGACATCCTGAGAGAAAGTAGAGCGTCCCCCCATGCAGGTTCTGACATTTGACTTTTTTCATCTTTTTTGGCTTATTGTCTTTAATCTTAACAAACATCAGCGAGTGATATCAAAAAGTGCAGGTGCCAGAGAGAAAACTGCATTGATCGTTGATTGGCGAGTTCAAAAACTGTAATTGTTCCGCGCGGACACGAGTGTGTTTGGACTAAGAACATAATTGACATGATCTACATGGAACCCCCCCCAACCACTCATTTCTCTTCACTCTTGAGGTGAAATACACACTCGCTTTCGATCAATTTCCCCCATTAGTACTATTGAACGGACTGTAAGGATTTTATTACTGTATATGGGTTTTACAATAATGACAGCTCCATGTTTCCACTGCGTTATTGATCAGAATCATCATTTTATTTTCAACAGCACTGTCATCCTGATCTGAATTCTAATGAAACCATTAAATCTTCCTCCCTGCCCAACGACGGCATCTCATCATTGACATTTTGATGTTGCTAATTTGGTTGCCTGCTCTTCTCTATGTTACTACCTGGGCTTAAATCCCAGAAGGAAGCTGCTGATACGTCTGACGGACCCTACAAAGGACGTCTGTCCACACTTACTGCATGTTAAGGTCTTGTTTGCTTGCTTCTTTGCTCATTTGTAATTTTCTGCAGCGATGGAGGCAGCAACTTTATCTCATGGAAAAAACACTAGCTAAAAAAACAAGTTTTGCAAAAGCACTGATAGGCTTCTAGAAGCTGGCCCGTCATGGTTTGATTGTCTCTTTGTAAGCTAGCAGCGAGATGAGATCCAGATGTTGAGCTTTGATTCTACCCCCGTCCCCCCCTCCCATTACTCTTTATCACCCGCTCTATCTGACGCTGCTTGTTTCATCTGAGACAGGAAGTGGAGCGTCAATATCTTTCGCCCATAGCCGCTGACCAGGATAATGGAGACCACCGCCTGCCGACTCAAAGGAGAAAGCATCATTTTTCGTTGCCCTTCCTCCTTACGCCTGCCATGTTTGCCTCTCTACCTCCAAAACGAGGCAGAAGCCGCGACCTTTGAAGGTTGATGCCACAGAAATGGAAATAGCCCATGATTCTAAAAGCTTCAGAAGTGATCATTTTACCCATCAATTATTCAGCCAGGTGCTAAACAGAGGGGCACATTAAGAGTCACGGCTACAATTACAACTCAATCATCCTTCGGGGAATTTAGATCGCAGCTCTCTGGAGGAATTATTGGCAGGTGAAATGATGGATACTCTGGATTATCTCTGCACACGTCTGGGGATCTAAACCTGAAATTGTAAAGGCGAGGGGAAGGCTGTTGAATCTGTCAGTAGATGGAGGTGGATGAAGGTGATGGAGGCGTCTCCCCGCGGGGGCCTTGGAACGGCGGTTGTAGTTCTGCCGGCTGTGGAGAAAACATGGTGCGACAGGACAGGCTGACAAGAAGATGACTGCCCAGAGGAGGAAGAGCAGTTCACAAAACCAGAGCCAGAAAAGTTCAGAGAGCGCTGTTGGTGTCCGCCGCTCTGTATGCTCCTATAAATAAAGCTGGTTATTTGGAATAAGCCATGAGACGTTGTTAGAAGTCACAAAGCAGCGGCTGCATCAGCAGCAAAGCTCACCTGTGCCGCTGCGGCGCTCTTATTCAGGTCTGCAGAAAGACGTCTTTCTGTCGTTGAAACTGTGAAAGAATCCAACATTTTCCGCTCATGTCAGGCAGGCCGGACCTGCAGAGGTTTGTTTTTTACTGCTTCAGAGGTGACCCTGGCACAACACCAGTTAAACCAGCCGCAGCAACTCACCGGGGAAGCTTCGCTACTGCACTCTATTTTGTCATGTAGCATTTATTTAGTTACTTTTTTGGCCTTTGGATTTGTTGTACTGTTCTCCTTCAGGCCGGAAAAGTAGTCACAAACAGGGAAGCAAGATTTTAGTTTCTGCAAAACTTAATATCGTGCTGTTAATTCGAACAAATATTGCAGTGGACAGATAAGTTGTGTAAAGTCGGTGAATGTGGTCAGTGCAGAGGAGAAATGGCTGTGTTTCTTTCGGAGACAGACCCATCTCATCGGTTCCGGAGGATCGGCCATGCACTTCTTCTTCATCCTGCTGTTTAGTGGAGAAACACCTTGTCATTCTACATAGCAATATGTGCCGACGTACGAGCGTGCACGTGCATTATCAGGCCTCCCTGGGGTACAGGCAAAAGTTCAGACTTGGCGATGAGCAGACGATAGTGGCTGGCTGCTCCAGCAGTCTCCAGTGGGGTCGCTGAGGGTCAGTGATCTGCGGCCCACAGTCCCAGAGATGTTGGGTTGTACTCAGAGATGGCAGCGCCCAGCTGTAGGGTCAGGACGCCAGAGACTGGTGGAGCTCTCCTCCTCCCAGCCTGACAAATACAGAGTGACATGCCGGAGCTTGCTGGAGAACATCGCCTGCTTTACCCCTCCGCACACACACGCACAAAGTTTTCTTTCATATTAAAGAAGCAAAGTCAGAAACAGAAATATGCACTTGTGCCCCCAAGGCTGTAAAAGGTAAGCGCCTGTTCTAGTGCTGAGGGAGATCCTGCTCCTGCTCCCCCTCTCAGCGTTCCCTTTTTCTTTCCGCTCATGCCACCTCTGCTCCAGTCATTCCACGCCATCTCACTTCTCCAACACCTCTCTCACCACCTAACAGGAGAGTGCATTTGCAGCATCGGTGTCATATATATTTCAAACGGTCTCTCAGGGAGTCTGAGTTCACATTTGCAGATGGGACAAAGCGTCACCGTGGCTCTTCTGAGGCAGGTTTGGACTCTTTAGTTGGACATTCGTTTAAAACCATGCACTTAGGGTCATTTTGGCTCCATTTGTTGCTATATTGCACAAAAGTGCATCAATAAGCCATTTTATTTACATTTTCTTTGTTCCCCAAGAAGCACACAATCGAGTATGATGATGGAGTATAATTACTCCATCATCAATACATAAACATGGGAATATTAAATATAATTCAACAGAATCAATTCTGTGTAATGTGGCTTCGACATGTAGATGCACCAATGAGCAGGTAGAACGCTTTAGAGGGGAAAAAACAAACAAACAAAAGAAAAAACCTTCAGACTACAGAAAATCACATTCTGGAGTAAATATTACAACATTAATCACATACAAACTCCTAATTATCAGGCCGTAATTTAACGTAATTAGGAGACTGTATGAGATTCACCTGCGCGTCTGCTCATCTCTGTAATCCCCCACCAGGATTTTAGAAGTGTTAATAATATTAAAACTGGAACACCATCTGTTCAGCGTAAATAACAATAGAGCAAATGCTGCAATTACCGCGGCTAAGATGTCAGGAGCACCGGAGGAAAAACGCTGCAGGTGAACCGGAGCAGGTGGGATGTGAGCTGGGATGGCCTCTCTGCTTTTAGCGTTAAAGAAAAAAAAAAAAAATCACACAAATTGCCTTTTTCTTTCCTTTCCTCTCACAATCTGTCCATATCTGGGAGCATCCCCGGTTTTATAAATGCCTGTCTGTCTTGATTTGAATGTTTTTACTCACAGGGCAGAGGAGAATCAGTCAGGTGAACGAGCGTCACGCTATTTTATTTTTATTTTTTTTCCACCGCAGTGAAAGCAAATTGCATTTTCCTGCCATAAACACTTTGTTGCTGCGGGGATGTTGTTTGCGTTCGTCTTCAATTTTGAGAATTCAGACACGGGAACTACAGACGACTAGGACTGATGTTCAAAATGTAATTTATGTGTGGAAAGTGTTATTTTAGTAGTCGAGGTTGTTTTCAGATCCATATCTGAGTGTCTTCTGTTAGGGTTCAGCCTATTGCTTCCATCTTTCAACTGAATGTCCCAAAGGCAAAAACAAAAAGGCAAATTATCATCAGAAAAGCTGCTTGACGTGACTCTTTTGATGCTTTAATCAGGCTGTAATACAAACAAAACGGCTAAGATTAGTTTTTCAATGGTTTGGCATTTTTAAATGATATTTAAATGTCACTAAATTGTACATTATGTCCACATAATGTCAGAAATGTGGTTTTATTCACAGAATTCAAATTTATCTTTTTTTGATACCAAGAAATTGTGATTATTTTCCGCTAAAACTTCCTCCACCAGAGTTTTTCCCAACATCCTTCCTGCCGTCCTCATTCCTGCAGCTGATAGTCAAGAGGCTCTCGGCAGCTCTTTTATAGCAAACGGTTGAGTCTGAAAACACCCTTGTCCCCTCCCCGCTGTTGGGAGGATCTACGCTGGGCTCTTAGAGGCGTTTGGGTGTTTCCGGGATGGCTGAGGGAGGTCACGGTTGGAGGCCCGCTGCATTCACTGGGTAATATTTATCCAGGATAATTGAGCGAGACGTACACACTACAAATAAAGGGGCCAAAACCAAATATAATCATGTAAACAATCAAGCGTGTGTTAGATATATCATCGTTCATCGCCTGGACCTGTGTGTGATTGCCTCTGCTACGGTCTAGTGGACACGTTGATGCGCGCAGACACAGAAAGAGCAAAGCGACGCCTTCCAATATCAGCCGGCCTCAGCGCCGCTTCTATAATGCATGACAATCGACACGCTGTGGCTTTTTTGCCAGCGAGGTCTGGCAGCTCTGGGGCCGTGTCAGGTATTCTTGCTGACCATCTCACCGTTTGAAGAGATCTGTGTTTTCAGATCTATCGGAGCATCGGGCCGAGCATTAACAGTCCAGATAACCGGACCGCTGTTGTTCAGAGGATTGTGGCAAAGCCACAAGAGCTGAACTTTTTCCCTTTTTGGGGCGATTCCTGGTCATCGCAGAAGCTGACTGATGCCCTCAAAGTAGACGCAGAAGACCGTGTGTTGTGGCACGTATAATTGTACCATAATTTAAATATATGTAACTAAGCATAATATTTCTAAAGCATCTGTAGGGCCCTACATGTTGTGCTATTTGGACCAATGCTAATCTATATAATAAAGTTGCTTTTTCTTTTAATTGATATGAAGAGCCAGGTTTCCGGGTGCCTTCATTTCATCCCAGAATGATCTAGAATCATCACGACATCCACAGCTGTGCAGCTGGAAAACTGCGAGGGCCTCCTGCCTTTCATGACTGCTACTGTTGGAGGGGAGATTCTTTCTGTCCACCTCCATCGCAGCAGGATGATGATGCTTGTCAGAGTAAATTTCTGATCCTTCATTGATTGAACGTCTCGGGCGATAGAGTTCAAATTCAGACGGGCGTACAACACTAACCCGTGACATCTGGGGACGTTTCCTCAGATTATCCCCCTGTACCTGCCGTGTTGTGATCTCATCTGAGCAGCACCAGATGGTGTTGCCATGCTTTTTAAAAAGATGATTTATGTAGCATTAGCATAAAACAAAACATTCCCCTCAGTGGCTGGATGTTATCATGAGGCCAAGTGGTTTCATTTTTATATGATAATGTCCTTTGGATAGGCAGCTATGTAGCCAACTTAATTGCTACCTTAATGGGTTGCTATGAACCTTGTAACTAACAGCGTTGCGACATTCACAACCCGACAAAATCCAACAACCCCCCAATGGATCTCCTTCCCGCCTAATGCCTTGACTAATGGCTGTTTGTCTTGTTTCATGATAATTGGGGTTAGTGTCCAGAAAACAAAAGTATCTGCCGCCTCTTTCCCCCCTGATTTTCTTCTGTGGGGCCGCTCTCGGTCTCTTCCAATGGTAATTGTTATTTTCGCTCAGAGCGGAAGCACAACCCCTGAAGTAGCCCAGCAAATGAGCTGCTGATGAAACCTGGGAGACTAAAATGAAGAAGACACAATCCAGAGGCAGAAAATAACAACAAAAACCCATCACAGCATCCTGTGATATCATGATGTTTTTCTGATGCAATTTATTTTACCTACTGTTTGAGATTTTTTTGTATTTTTGTCCCTTTTGCACCAGCCTGATTGCTCATTGACAGTTCATCATTAGGGGCAGAAACGCTAATCAATCTCCACTCTGCAGATCAATGCAGTGGCCACACGTGTCCTTGAAGACCTTGAAGCCTGATGGACCCATAGATATTCACAGGCGTACTGTAATCACGCAGGCGTCAGCAGAACAGCGCGGCTTGAAAGATTTATTTCATGTTCCCCGTGTTAGTTTGGCAATTTTAGCTTCCACGAATCACAAGGGTGGGCCTCTATCCATCCACCCTGCGCCGTCCCAGATAGCGCATTGGGCCGTTTGAACAGTCGTGGAATTCCTGCTGACACTCCAGTTTGTTCAGTCTGCTCACTGCAAACACCTCTTTTTTTAATCCTCTCAGAGGAAACTGAGGAAGGGAGGCAGCAGCACTGGGTGCTGACAGGAACATAACTTCCCTACATATACGTTGTTTACAGTCTTCCTGCAAGGCTGCGATACCTGCCTCTCTCAGTGGAGCCATAAAAAACAAATAGGGGGCTTTTAGAGAAATTGCCTCTGCTGCGAGGATTAATAACAGTTACACCAGTTTGCTCAAGAAAAGAGAGGAAGAAGGAGGTTGGAAAATCGACAAAGTCGCTTGCCCAAATTGGAGTGATTCAAAGCCGGAGCAGAGTCCGCCTGGCTTATTGACAGCAAAATCCTTGGGTTTTCTCAAATCGAGCATCATTAATACTTCCGTCTGAACAGGGAGCCGGCTGCAGGCGTATAATGATGAGCTGAGGGTGCAATCGATACCTCTGCTTGGTGGCTCCAAAGCTGTGGCAGAAATATGCAGAAATTAAGGAGTGGACAGCTTGTTTCAGGCCTTAAACAGGCCTGGTGGCTGCACAGTTATCAACATGATCAATCAGTACCACGGCAACAGAAAACCCTGGCTTCAAACCCACTGCAGGATGCTAAATCTTTATCTTTAAATCATTATGTTTAATTAATCATTCCAACAGTTTTCGTTTGCTTATCTGAACTTGAGACTTGAAACTTTTATTTTGTTTTATTTGAAAAAATAACAAGTGCCTGAATGCCTTCTTTCTTTAGAATCACCCTAATTATCATTATTTTTTGCACTCATAGAAAGTTATGCGACAATTTACATTAATAGACATTGTATTTGAAACGACGTGTAATGGATTAGATTAAAAATGCAGACATCTAATTAGATTTAAAACTTTTCTCTATAACAGACCTCAACACTCTGCTCCGTTTTCGGCGTCGCATCACTATGGCGACCAGGAAACACGCGTCTCCACGGCGACCAAACCCAAGCTTTCGACTCAGAAGCAAGTGCGTCACGTTCACCAGAGGAAAGACCTTTTCAGGTGTGTTTTTTTTAACCGTTGGAACGTCTGCGTGGACATGCTGAAGAGGAAGACGCAGCTGACGGCGAACGGTTTCACGATGAAGGCCGCCATGAAGAACTCGGTGGTGAGTGTCCGACAAGCGCCAGTGCTTCAACCAGCAAATGCGTGTTTCTGCGGTGTGTTACTGTGTACACAACAAATTCTGCACAAAGAAAAATAAATAAATAGTAATTTTCCGCAGCCATATCTCTGCAGCAGCTGCAGCTGCTGCGTGTGTGCGTGTGTGTGTGTGCGTATGTGTATGTGTGTGTGTTTGTATCTGCGCACCTGTTGCGTATCAACAAATGACTGGCGAAAAAAAACCTGCTTAGGTCTGCAGTTAGAACTAATTCAAAGGCTATATGTCTCTTTTATGTCAGATATATATGGAAAATGGTATGTTTGGGGGATTTGTTGTGTAGGGAGAGGTTTATGCTCAGCAGTAATTTAATAAGTAGATTGAAAGTTGGAGTCTGACTTCTATATCTGTGCTTCTAAAATGTTGACTGTCCGTTTTTGGCCGCTTTGATGAGTTTTTCTCTTCTTGGTATCCGAGCTAAGGAGGCCTCATTACAATCCCACCGCACAAATAAACAGGCCAGTGTGATAAATAGTGACGGAAGAGCTGCACAGCTCTGATGACATCAGTAAATTTGTGAACCTAAAACTGCAGTATGGGTTTTTATTCTTGCTCCCTCGTGGCAGGGATTGCCTTGAGACTCAAAGGGGAGAAAAAAAAAGCCATCATGTATTCCTCCTCCTTTGCTGAAGGTCATAAACAAATCTCCTGTCAAGAGCCTTCGAAAGGAAGGCTCCTGCAAAGCCCTTTAATATTCACCGTCTCCCCAGAGGATCTGAGGCATCTGATCCATGAATGATGCTCCTCCACCGCCACAGCGCTGGCTAAATCTTTAACAAAAACCATTACATTTTTCACAGGCTAGCTCGTGTCTGTTGCCTTCTGTTTTTTTCCCGCCGCTCTCCCCTGTGGTCACTGACATATCACGCCAGAGAGAGCAGCTTTGCTGAGTGCTGTGATTTGTAGGTAACGACAAGGCCATTTCAAGCCTGGAAAGGGTACGGGGGCTTGAAGCATAGCGTTATTACGCTCTCAAGTATTTGCAGTCGTATATATTGGATCAATTGCACAGCCCCCTGCGCTCTCAGGCGCGTTTATCCCCCCTAAGAATTAATTCCCAAACATTAAATTGGAAAACAAGAATGTGCTTTACACCCAGAGTATCACCTCAGTAGTGTCATTCGTGACGTTAAAAATGTCAAGGTCACAAATGGGAAATATATTTTCTCCACCTATAAATAAAACTGCTTCAAAAATATTGTTCCATAAATTTGACTAAATCAGAATATCAGTTATATTTACTAACTCTAATACCGTTGCTCAAGCTTGAGCATACATAGCAGACAATACATTTCCCAGCATGCATTGTGATAGCCAGGTAGGGCTGGCACCGGGAGACCTGCGACATCGCTTGTATCAAAGCTGTTTCCTCTATTCGCCTGTTTTTTGGTCCAGCTATGTTTCAGAGTCCTTTTTTTTCAAGGTAGAGCTGAAGGGAACTTTTAGACATGTCTGCCCTCTCCCCTGTCCTTGTTCAACACGAGATGAGACAGTGACGAGAACATGGATCTGGACCTCTTCCAGGCAGCCCAGAGTCCATACAGGGGGCAAATCGATAGGAGCAGCACCTGATGCTGGCGTGGGCTCCAGCGCTGCCGGGACCTGCTGCTCGCAGAACTGATGGACGGCCTTTCTAACACCTTATTTACCGCTGGCTGCGTCCACGAGATCAAATTTGAACTGGCGTCACCTTCCCGGGGTCATTGGCACGACCTTTCCTCGCCACGCTAACCCCGAGGGACGAGCAGAGACTCCGCGCTTGCAAACATGACCCCATATCTGGTTCCAGCCCTGCCCAGAGCATTATTACTTGCCCTCTCGTTTTTCTCTGTCCTTTTCTTCTTATTTGACCAGGAAGAAATATCAAATCCAAAAAAAAAAACACTGATTAACAATTAAAGGCAGTAAAAGGATAGAGGTACGTTTGATTGGTCACATTTTGGTATTCGATTGGTCTGTTGTTGGTTGTGTTGCTTCACATCTCAGCTGATGCTCAACCACTAAATGAAACCATCTGATCAAATTTAACAACTGACAGGTCAGAATTGATCCTTTGGTTAGGACTTTAATGAGTCTACATATTAGCACAACCTCATTAAACGTGATCGCGCTTTTAATTGCAAACGCAAGCCTGGTTAAAATGACGACTCTAATTCCCTTTGCTGGAGAGTTAGCGCAGATAACAGTCCGACTGTCTGATGCGTGGTCATTAAACTGTGAAAACTCTTTTTTTTAGTGGATATTCTCGAGTGCGGGGCAGAAAATGCAGAGGAACACTAGCAACCTGAAACTGGCTGGTGCTAAAATAAGCCCACTGACAGTTATGCGAGAGGCAGGCTGCTGTTGACCAATACTTTAGAGTGTTTATGGAGATGAATCAGTCTATTTGATATTTTCCCTGGCAGTGAAGCTCACTCCAAACATCGCCCCAAACAAATTTACCTGACACAGGACCTCATAATGTTCCCTGCATGATACATAAATTGTGCATGAGGCCGTCTGGGGCGACGAGTGCGTGTCGGGCGCGAAGCTCACCTACTCAAAGCGGCGCCGTATAATAACTCAGCCTTTCCGCCTCAGCCTTAAAATTCTTTGTGGAAGTGAAGAAAATAAACCTCCGCGCGCACTAAATCAACCCGTCTTTCATGCTCTGGGTTGCAGGCTTGTCTCGCCTTGTCCATCCTGGTAAGCAGCCTTGTGGAAGCGAGTCGCAGTAAAAGGGGCATCGTTAGCAGGGGGCTGCCGAGGTCGGCTGTGGTTTCCATTACTGCCGATCAACCACAGAGCCTAAAGGCCCGAGCGGGTGAAGCACCGGCTGACTCGGACATCTTCTGGGGAACTCTGCTTGGCTGCCTGGCTCTTTGCTTTAAAGGCCCCCACACAAACAGCTGACCTACATAGAAACACATCTTTAATATTCTGCTCGGATGTGGGCGGAAACACCCGCCCGTGAAAATCCTCCCCAACTTTGATCTCGCCACAACAGACATGTTTAATTGTGTGGATACATATCAGAGATGCAGCCTGCGCCTCCTCACACCGGCAGAAAGAGTGTGCTGGAATTGATGGCGTGCTACGCAAAGCGCGTGATGGCTCAAACGCCGGTGACCTTCGCGACAGTGGCCGAAGAAAATGACCAGTGGAATTTTTTATATATGGAGATGTGGAGAGATATTTCGGCGGCACGCGGCAGCACCCTTAGAGGGGGTGCTCAGATGGTCACGTGTGACCTCCTATGAGCTGGCTTGAAAATGACTGTATATTACCCTCTATGTTTGTTGTGTTCTCCTTCAAGGGCTCAGAGCCTGAATTCTAATTAGGTGGCTTTTAATGGAGAATGTTTATTGCTCCTCGCGGAGACTCTGGTTTCCGCTCGGGAGGTAATTAGCCCCCATGTCATGTGATAGCCAGAGCTGCGCCTCCTGTCCTGGCTTCAGAATCGTGCATACCTGCGTACTGACTTCAGACGTATTAAAGGGCGACTTTTACGCACGCAAGCCCACGTGCTCACCTCTGGTTAATTTATCTATTACATGCCACGTTTGCTTTTAATGATTAGGAATGACTATAAAAGCAATTTGCCTAATGTGCCGTCAGCTGATCCATTGCAACTGAGATGTTTTAACAGAAAGGAAGTAAAAAAATTTTTATGTCACACATTTTATGGTACTGACTTCTGGGCTCGTTCCACTTATATATTCAGATGTACAGGATGTCCCAGCAAGAAGTGTAAAGGATCTCTGCGACTGTGATTTTATGCTTTCTGGAGGCGTTCCATGACAAGTAATCCTAATTTTATGTAGATGGCCGTCTTCAAATGTTCTTTTTCTTAATGTGACACACTGCCCTTACGTCCATACTGTCCATATACGCTCATGTGACATTTAATCGCCTACTCTCCATCATTATTACCTCCAACACTGGCTTGTCCTTAATGGCGGAGAGGCCCTGTGTTTTATAATCCACCCCAGTTAGCCATGTGCCGTCCACCTTTTCCATAGGAGCATGTGTGCCGGCTCACATACTGCTTACATCCACATAATAGGGGCAGCACGGGAAAATCAATGGATTTGACAACAGTGTTATTCCGTTCCAACAAGGCCTTCTTTTCTCTGCTCCTTTCTTTGAAAAAACTTTTAAAACCACTATCAATGCAATAGCACAAGTCTGACCTTTTGAAATTTGCTGAGCAGGATGGAGTCGGGAAAATTACCTGCCCTGTATGTCTGTTATATGTCAAGGACAATGAGGCAAGTGCGACCTTGCAAGAATGCTACCATGCAAACCTGCGATACAAAGAAGAGTGCTGGGCATGGACAACGCAGCACAGTGTAATCTGCTTACCTGGTTCTCAGGACATTTGGGAACCCCTTTGTACAGAATAATTCATTGAAAAACTGAAAATTCCATACATTATGTTTCTGGACCATTTTTCTTTCTATTCAGTCCCACAAAAATGTAGTTTCTTCACCTTTGACAATGGAGCTTCCTTTCAGAACTCTGGTAACAGTGTTTTTCTGTTACCGCCACTGGGTCCGAGGTGTGCTGGAGGCTGTATATGTCCTGCAGCAGGCCATTTGGAAAAGGAAACAGGCAAACTGTCCACAAGTCAGGCTGCCCATCAAACTCTACCTGTTTCCATTTCTCCCTCTCTCTTTTATGTTCTAAGCCCCCTAAGACAGGAGGAGAACAAAGAGACAGACAGAAGAAAAGCAATCTAACCTTTTGCTCTTGTATTTGCGGCTCACGTCTGGTCTCTGAAGTGGCTTTGCCCGTCCTCTGAAGGCTGTCATCTCGCTTTGATTTCAGCCAAATGGTCCTGCGCAGTGATGGATATTCAACTTTATATCTGTCACTCTGGCAACCAAATGTTGGATGCTGGAGAGTCACGCTGCCTCTCGGTCTGTGGAGGGGAGTCTTTGGATGTTGCTGATGTTAAGAGACCAACATTTCTTAATGGATGCAGATAAACAATTCTCCAGGTCACCTGTCGCTTTTTTGTCTTTCACAATTTTTAATTTAGCAATTTTGGTAATGATCTGATGCTAAGAGGTTTAATGGGGAGTCTACAGGTCATCGTCACATTACCTGGACAGCATTCCTCCGAGATGGACACTTTAAAAACACTTCATTTAAGGAGAAACGTGGAAAGGGAGGTTTTATTGTGCGAATGCTGAAGGAGGTAAAAGTGGGAAGATACTGGTGAGCCAATTTTTAAGTGGGAGACAACGATGTAATGTTCCAGATAAATGAGGGCTCATTTGACAATTTAATAGTTTGAATACCTCTGGTCAGTAATGCAGGGCCTATTCCCTGGTCGGAGCAGCCTTTACTGTGATTTATTTTTCACACAGAGGTCAAATTGCAGGCTCCATTAGTCGCTGGTGTCTGCTCTATCTCTTTCAGCAAAGCTAGCCAGCCTAACTTTTACATGATGGCCTTACCGGCTGATTTCCTGGAATAGAAAGTCTCCCTGCATGTGATAAGGCAGAGGGCCTGGGCTTCACACCATGCCTACACCCAGATAATAGGCACAGGCTTTGAACAGTCTTCCATATCAGAGCAGGGACCAGCATCTCCTGCTATGTTTACTTTGGTTATCTCCACACACCTTTTCTTGATGCTCGCAAGTATGTGTGTGTGAAGGGGTTGCTGTCAGCTGCCTGTGCTTTCATGGTGAAATCAATGGCCTCCTGCTCCTCTGGGTGTGCTCAGCCACACCCCCCCTTCCCTCATGCGTCCACTGCTCCCAAATCAAGGTGCTGTGATATTTCCCCCTCTACATGTGGAATCACCAGCACTTTTAACCTCATGACCCAACTGTCTCGTTTTTTTAGCCTGTGGGAGGGCGCGAGGGTGAGCTAGTCAACAGCGAAGGTATTAGGAGGTATTACAAGCTTTGAATTTCAAAAAGAAAACACGGGGGTTCTAAAGCAGCTAACAACAATTAGGTTGAAAGCTTGGATGGATGAAACCAACTTTGTGCATCGTTTGGGTTCCAAACCTGAACCATTACAATCTGTGGCTTCCCGTTGGCCCGAGGGCGGTAAAACCTGCCCACGCTCCTCAGGCCCTCATCTCTGCTGCGCTATGGTGATAAGAATCAGCCACTGGGAATCTGTGAGCATCAGGCTGCCCTGCTGCCTGTGCGATAAGTGTGCCACATGCAGAAGATGGAAAACACTCCCAACATTCTCACTCTACTCCAGTCAGCCTACCCTCCGACACTTTCACTTCCCCTTAACAGCTTCTTCTTCTGTTTTTCTAAGCGGGGTTAAACTAAAGGAGACAATGTTGCGCTCGTCAGCATGTCACGCTTCTGTTAGGTCTCTTTTTCAAAGTCTTTCAGTACATGCACGTTTCCATAAGCGCACGTTTCATCTTTGAGGTGTGTGGTGTTGTCCCTGTCTGTCAGTGTGGTTTTTAAATGGCAAACATCTCCGTGTGCAGAGAAGGGTGGGTGCCGCAGCCTCTGACAGAGTGACTGTTGTAGAAGCACACCTCCACCCAGCTCCGACTCCATCACCTTTTATCTGTCTGAGATTTCCCCCTCTCCTTCAGCTCTTTGCTCCAACCTTGGTTCTCAGAAAAGGGTTAATTTCCACACACAACGAAGTTCCTCACAGGCTGATTGCACCTCTTGCTGTTTGCTCATAAGGAATTAATGAGGTGCTGCACAAATAATGCAGATATATTCATCCAAAAGATATCAGCCTCCTATCAGTGTGTGCTTAGCCCTGCAGAGGGAATGAGTAAGCAAAAAATATGACCGTTGCAGAGTCGCTTGGAGCACTGCCTGTACAGTTTTCCCAGTGCAGCCTGGGAATAAAACCCGACCTCTGCAGACTTGCTGTGATTTCTGCTTCTGTAAGGTGGTAGCAAAGAGCTATATGGCTGGAAATGGTCTGTACATAAAGAACTAATTTTGCTGCATCTTGTGCATGCTGACCTCAGACTCTGAGCCTGTCTCTGCCATCCTCTGTCAGCCACCTGCCTTTGTTCTTCCACCCTCTGAAAGTACATAAGTTCCGTTTTGCCAACCTTCAAACTGACAACAGCACAAAAATGCAAATTTACCCTAGGAGGCAAGCTTGACCCTTCTACTTTTGCTTGTGATGTGGTGAACCTGCCACTGCAGAGCCATTTAGAATGTATCTCAGCCTCTAGCTTTTCTCCTCTGACTGATTTCTTTTCATCCATTGCTTATCCATATCCACTCTGACTCCGCCTTTGGTCAATGTCAAACTAGAAAGCATGGAAGTGGCACGCCAATAACATTAGAGTGAGCATCTCTCTTTCTCACCGTGACATTTTTATAAACGCCAGACCTTGCAGGTGCTCAATCAACCTTGCTTGGTATTTGCCGGTGGGGAGCTCAGCATGTCCGGGTGCAGGAATGAGTGCATTTCCGCGTGTGATTGTGTCTGCGGTCCTTGCAGCCGGGTTTACGGTGGGGCTAGTTGGAGTGGACAACAGCATTACGGAGGAAACGGATCTGGAGGCAGAGTGAAGTCGAAGGAGAGAAATGACAGCCCGGAGCTCATCTGACCAGTATTGCCTTGTTATGACTCCCTGATGTGTGCACCAGGGACACACAAAACAGACACGTCCTTTCTTTATTGCCTCACATCACCTCCACCTCTGTTCTGTAGCCTGTTGCCTCACTTTATGGTCCCCACAGAGGCGTCTCCTAATACGGCCTCCTTTTTCAGCTTCCATTGTTCATTTGTGTTGATGCCAGTGTTGTAAAAACACAAAATTGCTGCCATTTTTGTGGTTACTCATGTTAATGCTAATTTGCTGTAGGTGTTGGGAGAACACACTAGCTTTCAACCTAAATGCCATGAATAGCACATCAGAGGTGCCCGCAGGTAACATCTATTATTCTTTCCCCTCTCACACATTTTCATGTGTCAAGCTGCCTTCCACCGTTTGCAAAAATGACTCCATTGTACACTCGTTTTCTTTATCCCCTCTCTGCTGTTTTCTCCCGGCAGCAGTGACAATTGGAGGAAAAACGGTAAATCTATGAACCTCACTGCATCTCAGTCTGCCAGAGTGGCTGCGGCATCACCATTCCCCAGCACAAAAGCTTCTCTGCCAGTCGATGCAGCCAGCGTTCCTACTCTCCCTCCTTCTTCAGTTGGGGCTATTTTTAACCTGGTAAGATGTGGCTCGTCCGGCCATGTAGCTACCTGGATATTTTGGCTTTGTCACTGCTGCTGCAGGCTGGGGTAGCATGAGTCTGTCAAGCTTTACATCATCTGCAGCTGCAAAACATTTCCTGCTGCGATCGGAATGGACAGGGAAAATGCTGAGCATTTAGTGGTATCGCAAGTTCTAAATAAATGAATCATTCTATTCTTGGATTAACTCAGAGGACAGTAGCAGGTGTAAAATTACTTCTCCAATTCAAAATACCGACTCTTGTCTTTTCATGCACGATTAGTCACAGATACTTCATGCTTCTGCAAGTTTACAAACCCAATTAATCCAATATTATACCCATTATTATACTACTTATTTTCTGGTATGTTGAACAAATGAATTAGATGAATTGCCATGCTGAAATCGCTCACTGGTGAAAACCCTCTACTTTTCACTTTGTAGCTTTTTTTCCATGTTACATGATTCTTTGGCAGTTGAAGCGTCTGTGATTTCTGTATTCTTGTATTTTTTCGTGTTTGCTTTTGAATTATGCAACAATCAGGCAGCAGTGACGATTGATGCAACAAAATAACAACAACAACAACAAAAAAAACCACAGCCGAGATGCTGCCAAATATCATCCAAAGACACGCAGCCACTAAAGCATTGCAGACATCTTTTGAAGTCTCTCAACAGTCGCACTAAAGATAATGCATCCCACAGTTCTTTTCTCAGCGGGTGGTAATCTAAGGATTAATGACAGCAACACATCCGCCAGTCATGTGACAACGCAACACAGATGGCATCAGATATGCACAGGGGACCAGATACAGAAACAGTTTGCTCTGACATTCTGCCGTTTGTCCATTACAACATGCTAATCGCTTCAAACAAATACCTCAAATTCCCTCATGCATCCAAAATAAGTCAGATTTTTAGTCATTTTCTGGAGTATTTTTGGCCCGGAGTGCCCAGATCGTTGTTTTCTTGAATGAATCCGTCTAATAGCTACCAGAGCATCAGCTCCAGTGTGAGCGGCGGCTCACTCTGGAGCTGATGTGATAGAAGTCGCTTTGGCCTTCGGTGGCCCAGTAATAGCACATGTCTAATACAGAGGCAGGGAAAAGATGATCCTAACAATGCCTCTGGCATTGCCTCTGGCTCCAGGACCAACATGCACACACACACACGCGCACACTGTCTGCGCTTTTGTCCTTCCCTAGAAACACCGGGGGAGCAGACACAGGCGTCACCCTCGATTACTATTAGGAAAAATCTGACGGAGAACTTTCAGAGAAAACAGTCAGCTCTGATTTAGGGAAACACGCTTTGTGTAGTGTAGTTTTGTGTAGTCTTGTGTTCAGCCTCTCTCTTCAGCGTTGTTTGCTTTGTCGTCCCGACAGGTGGCGGGTCCCCCGGCTGCAGGGGCGTACCGCGAGCGGCCCTCCAAACCAACCAGCTTCCGCAAATCCTACGAACGCAGAGAGCTCCCAGTCGCTCTGTTGCATGACACCAGAGGACAGCAAATTGCTTGGAAGGTAGGAGTGCTGCCGTTTACTAATCATGCTTCTCACACGCGGATAATTGAAGTGATAGAATGTGTGATTGGAGAGCATCGGAGTACCACCAGACGACGACCTTTAACGGCTAAATTCCTTGGAGTCTAATGATTCATTTTTAATCACACTCTCTACCCCAGTTGTCACATTTACAAGCGCTGGTTTTCAATTTTATCCTTCCGTTTTCACTGCTCAATAAGCCTAATAACGGATTCAATAACTCCCGTTCGCCAGTGGATTATCTTAAACTCTTAGTTTGAAAAAGCAAAACAGATTCAAGAAACTAAGGATTATGAAAGAAATTATTCTACAACGTAACCAGAGTTCAGTTGAATCGCAGTGATCTTTTCCTTGTAAAATTAAGCTTTCATGGCAGTATTCTGTCTCAGGATCCACTGTCCCCAGCATGTCTGCCTCCTCCTGTCCTGATCACACCTGTTTTCTCACCTGTTCTCATCCTCTCCTGTGTGTAAAAGCTGTGTTCTTCTAGCAGTCCTCCCTCAGATTTAGTGTCCAGACTTGTTTCACGGTGTCATCTTGTTACTTATGTGTTTCTTAGTGTTACAGTTTTTTTTAAACTCTTTGTTTTTTGTTAGTAGTCCCACAGTTCACCGCATCCCTGTGTGGATTTCTCTGTAACACCCTGTAATTCCATGAAGCATTTGTGAATCCGAAGACTAGAGAGGTGCAGCGGAATCGGCTGGATCATCTCAGTTTGGCTGAGGATGCTCCTGGTCTCTGACCGATGGAGCGGTCCAGTGTGGGCTGTTGGCCTGTAGGAGGCAGTGCAGATTAGCTCACTCCAGGCTCCTTCCCAGCTCGTTGTCTCACAGCAACAATCATCACATCCATCAATCAAAAACTCCATAAGAACGGAGGGCAGTTGTGGCAGAACGCAGGGAGCAACTGTAATTGTGATTGTGTTGTGTGTGTGTGTGTGTGTGTGTGCTGCAGCCATCAGGCTTCCACACACCATTGCCTCTGACGGTTACTGTATGTGCAGGATGGATGCAGTCTTCCAATCAGCATGTTGCCTTATTTCAGTCCCCACTGTGCTGCCAGCTATTCCGTAACTTCGCCACCGCCTTGCGAGCACTCTTAATGTCATTTATTCAGCCCAAGCAATGATAAATGCTTGAAACAAATTATATCCTTTCCTCCCCTTTCTCCCACTTCAAAAAGAGAAGGAAAGCTGGGTGGGCTGTCTCGGTAGCTGTCTGCAGGTGACAACGCTGCAGATCTCTGTCGGTTTATAAATTATTTATGCAAAAAATGTTTATTGTTCAGGTTTAATGCCATTCTTCCTGATTCTTCAGTCTTGTCGTGTTTGTTGGAGCATTAGCTGGTGCAGTGGCACTCGCCTCTTCCTGAATGTGTCTTCAGCGGTACAGTGTAACAGGGTGTAGGTTTGAGTGGAGTAAATGGAGAAGAGCTGCTGTGTGTTTGCACAGAGCTGCCCTGGGGCACGGGTTCAGGACAGCAACCCAGGATCAATCCCAGGCTGAGAGCTCAGCAAATACAAATCTGAGGGGAAGGAAGAGGGGAAGGCTTCTGAAAAGGAAAATAACTCTTGTGTTGGTTGGGTGCTTGGCTGAGAACTCATACAGCATGTGTGTGTGATTGTGTGTCTGTGTGTGCGTGCGTGCTGCATGTACATTCATAAGACACTGCATCAGTCCATCTCCATTGAAGTGTGTGCTTATTTAGGGCTGGGGATGGCCTCCCTTGTAAAATGCCATCTATAGGCACTCGCCTGCGCCCAGCAGCAAACGACCGATACAGAAAGAGAATAAAATGGCCTTGATTAAATGTCAGAAGCTTTGCATTTGGAGCAGGATTTTTAAAAACCCTTTGAGAAGTTACTTTTAAAAAGGCAAAGTGCTTTGTTTCCCAGATGAAAGGGACTACACCCCACTGTGTGCGTCGTTGTGAGCAACACGTATGTATTCTTTTAAAAATCAAAGCAGTTTCTCCTCTTGCCCAGCATCTAAAGTTGCAGGGTTTTGTTGCGCCATGGCGCTGATCCAGGCGCTGCTGGTCTAAGATAAATTCTGTGATTCACAGCTGACTCCTCTTTGTTCACAAGTAGATGCACGTTTCAGGATAAGCTGAATTCTGGGTGTGAAATTTGAATATAAAAGTTCTTGTAATTTTCTCTAATGTTTTAATTGACGTTTGGTTTCATAATGCAGTTGTTCAAGTTGAACGAATGATTGAATGAATGATTTAAATTCAGTTTCAGTGATAGATGTCGTTCCTCATTAAAACGAAATCCAGCAAGACTTTCCTGACAGCGTGAAATGTGCTGCAGCTTTGTTCAGCATCAAAACATTTGATTTGGTTAATTCAGAGTGGAGGGTAAGGACAATTAGAGGGAAACATGTCTGACACCAAAAAGCACAGCATTGCATCTGTACTGTTTGGCGGGGCATGGGCGCGCAAGCAGGTAAACTTAATGTCAAGGTCAAGTTGACAACAGAAAGGTTGCATGTGAAAGGTAATTTAGCTCTACTGAAGTCAAAGCTGTGGCTGTAACGTCGCGCTCAGGTAAAAGCTTTACAGGTGCGAGGAACATGTGCAGCAGACAGATAAGAGATGAGCCAGTTCCCATCCCTGTCCGGTTGATTGTGCTTCCGCATGATTGTGTGCTTGTGTGCGCGTGTGTGTGTGTGTGTGTGTGTGTGTCCATCTGCGTGCACAAGGGTTTGTTTGTATTTGGCCTCTGCCATAACATAGAAGCCAAAGGCCTGGAACGGTACCATTATCTACGAGAAGGGGAAAGAGAGAGAGAGGGACGGAGTGTGAGAGGGATCCACAGGGAACCAGTAATCAGGAGACATGGCAGCTGCTTGGCTCTCACTTATAACGGATGAGCCGGGGTCTTCCTGCTTCCCCCGTGGGCCTTCCTTTGACTCCCCCATCTTTACCCTCTGCTGTGTTGAGGCCAGCAGCCAAACATGCTAGAGATGCGGGCACCCACAGCCTCCACACGTCCATGCAGCTTTATGTAATTTCATTGATCACCACTGTGCTTTGTTCTGTCCCTGGATCTCCTGTTCTGTCCCTCTGCCGTGTGCTTCGGGTGGTTGTCCTTTTTATAAATCCCTGCTGTCTGGTTCTGCAGGCGAGGCCACGCCCTCCCCAGTCTCCCAGATCATGTATTTTATCCGCTCCCATTTGTCCTTTTACAGGCTCTGTCCAGGGGCAGAAGGAAAAGCCATTTTATAAAAATATCAATGCAAACCTGATTTCTGCACACCCTCCGCCACCACCCCCAGACTGAGTCTGCAGAGGGGGCCCAAAGACAGGGAGGGGGACAATCAATTAATCTGATCAAGCGCTTTAGGAAATGGAGAGCGTAAGCGCTCCTGGGGGATGGATATCCATCTCCTTGGGATGATTGAATTACGCACAGAGTGAGAGTTGGAGAGAAGGGAGGGCTGGAGAAACGAAGCGCTTTGGGTGACCGTTGAGGGGGGAGCATGTGCTTGAGAAACACAGTAGGTGTGTATGCTTGAGCGTGAACGATAGAGGCGCTAGCCAAAGTACAGTGTGAGCGATAGAGAGATGAGGTCATTGAAGAAGCTTTAGAGCTGAACGTTTGCTACATTTATCACTATTGAAACATCCTGTGGTATTAAGGCGCACGATAATATTTGTTTTACTTAAAATCATTCTACTTTATGTCTTGCATAGGTTTTTTTTTTTTTTTTTTGCATGTTGTTTCATCGTGCACCCCTTTCTGTTGTGCATCCTCTGTCTCTGTTGAATGCATACCTCTATTTTCCACTCTGTGTGAATGATTTTCTTTTATCTGATGCAAGCACTAGAGCCTTGTCAAGGGAACTTCTGAATAGACTGAATAAAATGGGGTTAACCATGCGTTCTCTACGGCTCCCTGCCTTTTTTCCGGACCCGCAGCTGAAAGCTGGATACTCCGAGGGAATAGTTCTGTGTCATGAGGTAAAAGACGAAACACAATAAGAAGAGAGAATATGAACAAGCCCCCCTGGGCTTTGTCTGGGTGGAAAGAGGAGAAGAAAGAGGGAGGGTGTTTAGATTAGAGAAATGTGGGGAAAAAACACAATGCAATTCTAACTGTCGACAAAATGATTAAAGAAATAGGGAAGGAAGGAGGTGGAGAGGTAACAACACTGACTAACCATTGGGGCCTGCATGGCTCATTCCCTGGAGGGGAAAAATTGTTGAAGGGCTGCTGGGAAGCAGGCGGATGAGCTGTGCTGGTGCGACGCTGCTGGCGAAGGCTGCCGGAACGGTGGGTCTTTGGGAGCGGAAGCATCCAGCAAAGAGAGCTTGTCTGCAGTTTTGGAGCTGCCGGACCTCCTGCTGCCCTCAGCCATTATTCATAGTAGCCGAACGCCACGTGAAGCTGATGATGGTTGGTTTAGCCTCTGGGCTTTCAGCCCTTGCTGAGGTACAAGACAGTAAAAAATGGGAAATGGATAATAGTCAATGACTCTTTTACTTCTGAACATGATAGAAAATTTGAAGGCTATAAATCTTCCTCCTTGTCTGTGTGTGCCATTTTGTGTTGATGTGGAATTCACATCATAAAAAAAACAAAAAACAAAAAGCAGCTTTTAGCAGACATCCAGTTATTCTTTATCCACTCTGAAAGCTGGTGCATGTGATCATTTTTGACCATTTTATGTCTGTCTGGACGGGTCTGGTGGCAGCGGCATGGCGACCAACGACGGTGTCTCAGCATTGTTCGCCCATTCTGTCATAATTCTATCTTCCTGTTTAGGCCACTGAGGTCACATTACACTCTGCCAAGCTTCCATCCCACACCTGCTTCGACTCCAGCTGCAGCTGCTCACAGCTGCATCTGCCGATGCAGATGCCGAATGCAACTAATGTGTGCCAGCTTGTGGAAGATGCAGAACTGTGGCGCCTCGTAGGATGAATCTATGAGTAGCTTGGGGGAAAGAAGGCAGAAGAAAGTTATAGATGACATCACACCGAAGAGTGGAAATCAGTTTGTGGTAGGGAGGGAGGTGAAGTGGCTACCAAATTAGACAGAGACAGAGGACAAGATGGAAGAGGACATGGCTCATCTGCCAAAGCAACAAATCATGTCAGGATGCAGTACCCTTACTGTCACCCCTCCCTCCCACAAAATAAGCCAGAGATCTATTGATTGGCATTCGTATTTGCTAGCGGGCTCCAGCTCAAAATGGAGCCTTTAATTAACTTAATGGACCGGCTGCAGCTGTGTGTGAGCCAGTGAGAGAGGCATAGAAATAGATATATAGAGCGAGACGGAGAGGGAGAGCCGGTATAAAGAATAAGTGGGGTTAACTGCACGCCACCTCTGCTATCAGTCAGGATAGGCAGAATTGGAGGGAGGTCATCTTTTCTGTTTCACCTGTTTTTTCTTTCCTGTTTCCTTCAGCAGGACCTCTGCCGCAGCTCTAACCGACGTCAGTCTGCTGCAGATTTTTAAAAGCCAAGTCAAAGTCAAAGTGAACTTTAGCTCATTCAGAGAAGATAAACCCTACAGCAAAGCAGAACCCTTTCTCCAAGCTAACGCAGGAGAATCAGGTGTGTTTGCTTGTGTGTGGGAGACCTCAGACTTCACGCTAGTCACTAGTCACTAATAGCTCTCAGGGTGCTAGCTTTTTGCCCACCAAATGGGCAAAAAGCTGCCGCCTGTCTGTCTCTCTCCCTGGTCCACCATTCTCATTCTTGTCCACTCATCCATTCTGTCAAAGGTTAATTGGTTTGGAAATGATTCGATTCATTCTGACCGTTAATGCTGTTATCATGCTTTTGTTTAAAAAAAAAAAAAGGAATTAAAAAAATAGAAAATCTAGCCCCACATGCACTTAAGCCTTATTTAAAATAAAGGGGAGGAATCCAATTTAATCTTTTTTTTTTTCTTAACTTTGGCCCAGGCTTGTCCCCACCAGTCTTTTCTTTTAAATTATAGCAGAATTTCATTACCTTGAAAGCTTTTCTGCCCCCTCCTTCCCTCCCTCCCTTCCACCGCTCCCTCTACCGCCAATACTTTGAATAGATCGGGACTAATGTCTTTCTTGTAACCTCAAGGTCGGAATATTTGGATCCGTAGAAGTGCTCAAGGGTCTTTGTGATTAATGCACTGTGCAAAGTACCTTGGAAAAATGCCGTGGCTGATGGCTGCACAGAGGGAGCAGTCCCACATGCACACACAGCCACACACACTCACCTGCATGACTCCACCCGCTGAAGGTGCTTGTGGATGGAGATGCCCCTTTCAGTGCCCTTAACAGGGATCATGGGAGACATTCATATTCAAATGGGCTTACACTCTCAGCTTCCCCGACAGTGCCGCCCAGCACTTTCTTCCCCTCCGATCTTCTCTCTCCTCTCTGTTACATCACTTTACCTACACCAGCTTTCTTAGATGCAGCCAGGTTATCAGTTCCCCTCAGAGCTGCTTCTGGGATGATGGAGCAGATCTCCCCAGTGTTAGAAAACTCCGACACGCATTGCACTGCAAGAATTTCACTGATTTAATTTACTCAAGGATACCTTATCGTCAAATTAATTAGCTTACCTCCGTGTCTCAGAATGAGATGGTTTTTCCCAATCTGGTATCTCCAAGGAAACAGCTGCTGCCTGATTATTACTGAGATCTTGATGTTGTTTTTTTTGCTGACACAGCTGCGGAGTCTGATAAAACTGCGGTTGCTGTTTCTGTGGCCACCTTGCAGAGATCCTCATGCTGGCTGATGTGCATGCCGTCGACGCCCTATTGATTAAAGACAAAGAGGCCTCTGTATTGAAGCTGTTTGCAGAGCTGCAGACGCTATCTGCACTTTGGTTAATTATTTACATTCACTTCCACAAATCTGATCAATAGTTAATTGAGCCAGCAGAAAGTGTGAGGGAGAAAAACACAAACTTTGCAGAACCAAGGGACAAAATTAATACGTTATGGTTCAAACTCCTGTATCGCGCAGACACAGCAATGTTCTGCACTTGTGAGCGTTTACTTACCTCAATCTGGTCCTACAAAACAGGTCCAGTCCAGTTCCTAGCTACTCTAAGAACTATTCTAAGAACATATGTAGAAAATGAGTTATTATATTGTTGAAAGTTTAGGAGCAAGTTGTTCGACTTGGCAGTAAAAGAAGCTCTGTTAGAAAATGTTCTTTTTCTTCGTTCTAAATCAGCTGTCAGTCAGTCTGGCACATGGATTGACGGGAGTATTATTATCAGGCTGATGTCTGTCGCACTGAATGCACAAAAACCTCACTATTGACATTCCAGAGGCGAGCAAAGACCCTTTTCAATTTATTTATTTTTATGTTTATGTGCCGTGCAAATTTGCGTGTCGCGATTGACTGACGGGAACTGATGACGGTGCTGGGCAGCGGCTGCGCTGCCCTTGACTAATCTGCGCTGCCACACTTTGGGGAATGAAGCGTAAACCCATGGATCTAACTGTTAACACCGCAGGGCCCTCGATGCATCACCAGGAAAAATTTCATTTTACTCTTTCTGTTCCCATCGACCATTTTCAGCTGCACGATTGCCATTGTTAACCGACAAAAGTGTCAATGGCTAATCTGCTCCAGTGTTTGACCACCACATCTTGTATTGGCCTCGATGTTTTCTTTTTCGTCCTCCTGTTTCCAGCCTGTCACAGATAAGAGAGATTGAGAGGGAGGTGGATATATGGAGCTGAGGGAAATCAAGACAAAGTTAGGGACACTGGTGGCAAATATGGGTCTTACCAAGAAGATTGCATTTCTCTTTTTATTCGGCATTGATGGACTAATGCCTTTGTTTCTAATTGTGTCAGTAATGTATCCGCAGCATGGACCAGGCACCCGTTCTATCATCATCAGGGTGGGTCATCTGTGTTCAGGGATGAGCAGGAGTGGCCGAGCGCTATGGTGCCAGCAGCGACTCCAATCTGTCAATCAGTCTGACCTGACCCAGCAGTCTCGCTCAGGCTGACTCCTTTCATGACGGGCGTGGTGGCTCACCTCGCCTCGCCGAGACAGCTTCTGGCCGCAATCTGGGTGTCTTTGTCAGCTTTGAACTGCACGGCTCTGAGAATCGCTGAGGTGGTGGTATTCCCTCGCTCAATCTTCACCCTTGCTTGCTTCCGCCCTAGCATACCCAGATCAGCAGGTTTTTTTTTTTTTCCCACCCTTTTATGTCACGCAGTCACGCGCCAATAGTTTGAGGGCTTTCCCAACACTAAGAGATGGGATTTTGGAGACGGCAAACCATTAGATCACTCTCCTTCTCCAATTAGCAGCATACACACTTCAACACGTTCCTCTCATTGACCTGACAAAGGGAAAGTAAAGGAAAAAGAAGTTAAGAAGTAGGACCACAAAGAAGAGAATTAAATATATATACACACAGGGGCTTGATTAAGCGGTCTTTAAAACATGTGAATGGGTAGCGATTCAGCAGCTCTTTAGTCTCAGGAGGACCTGTCTCAATTATCCTAATGAGTTGGAGTGACGCTACTTAGGAAGGGTGTGAAAGACAGGACCATACAAGGTTAGAACGTCCAGAACCAGAGAGAAAGGCAACCAGAGAGCTGCCCTGTGATAGTAAATGGAGCGTGCTGGTTTCCCAATGAGCCAGTGTTAGCTGGCGGTCTGACACACAGTGACCTCCCACTGTGCACATCACTTTCTCATCTGCGCTGTCAGGGAGCGGCAGTTAACCCAGGCCCGTCCTGAACCCTCGCCCATGCTAAACCAATACATTTCCAAAGTAAAGATCTAGCAGGGAAAATTGTCACGCCATGATGCGTAGGCCTCTGTCGCTGTTCGTACCTTGCCTTCTAATCACAGATTTAAATCATTGACCTTGTGTGTCTAGGAAAGTCTCGGTGTTGTTACATCTGGATGAGCACGGTCACTTAATTTAGCTTCTGGATGTTTCATCCTGCTTGTGTTCTCATCTTGTTTTTCCTTTTGCTTTTATCCCTGTTTTTGTACCAACAGAGGGATTATGGTTGGACCACAGCTCTCACTGATCAATGTGTCACCTTTCACTTTCAGCTGTGAGGAAACAACTGGGATCATCTGTCATTCTTTCTGGGCCATTGAGTGAAATATGTCTCAGCTGCCTCAGAAAGAACACCGACACACACCTCTGTCTCGTCTTAATTCTAGATGGCGTCCTTTACCTTTCACAGTCGTTCACGCGACATTTAGCCTTTCCCAGCGTTCTTTCTTTATGGCTTTTTGTAGTTTTACAGGAGGATTAATGATAAGCTGTCAGTCTGTGAAAAACAAAGTGTGCTCATCGGCCCTTCTAAAAGCATCTTCCCTACGAGGCCCTTCTAGCATGCTCAGCCTATTGTTAAAGGAAAGTATACAAAAAAAGTTTAAGATCTGAGATGATTCAGCTGATTGTAATTAAGTTGGCCTTTGAATTGCAGTGTTGCTGCCAGAGGTTGCCTTCAGCTACAAAAAAAAAAAAAAAGTCAATAGCCGAGAGTGCTGCGTCTCCCTTGTCAGCCATGACAGAGGACCGATGGCCGGCCAAGCTGCCATTTGTCTTCCTGAGTGAGATTTCTAATAACCGTAATGGCTACAGCAATAAATAACTGCTAGCCCGTTAGAGAGAACACAGTGCAGCATTTGAATTTGACAAAGAGCCCTTGACCCCCACCTCCCATTTTAAGATTTTATTCTTAAAACTTGTAACTCATTTCTTGAATGAGAGCACTTTAGCGAATGGCCAATCCAAACGATGGAGCTCAAGCAGATGAAGTGCCAACAGGACAAAAAGCCCTTGGCTGCGTCTCTCCAACACTAACAGGATATTTAGCATTCCGCATGTTTAAAAATGTAAAATTCGTGCTCTATTTCCAGCTAACCATTTGACTTATGCAGCAGCATCTACATTAATGCCGGACTGTCAGTTTGGTGAAATGACAAATTAAGGCTGATAGCTGATTGGAATAAACCATCGCCTTATCCTTGACCTCCATCATCACGGGAGCTCACACAAGCGGATGTTTTTCTGACCCCCTCCTGTGGAGTTGACTGCGGCTCCTCTGTGGACTGAGCTTGCTCACTAATTCAAGCACCGGGAGGCGATTTGTTCCCGTCCTTCTCCTCAGTAGCAGCGGTTTGCCGGTGGGCAGCCCGTGGAGCCGTGCCATCCTGCCATTTGTCAGGCTGGGCACAATTTCCCAGTCATCAGTTTCCTTCCAGAAATGAAGGTGTGGATGGAAAATGATGAACGACACGGAGACTTTAATATGACACTAGATAGTACAGAGTTCCCGTAGCGACCAGCCAGAATCCTACACTTGAACTCGTGGTAAATACCACAGCGGTGCGCGCACAGCTGTCAAACACCCACTATTCCCAACTGACGCATTTCCCAGTAATGTGGGGGTCTGCTGATTCTCTTAGCAGACCTGTGGTGTGCAGAAGGAGATAGGATACTGTGCCTCTCGGACGGGGTGTCAGGTTGAAACTAGAGCCCTCCTGCCTGAAATATCTGCTTTTTTGTAACAGGTGAAAAATTCTAGGCTCTTTTCCATGTCCTCTTTTCCTGTTCCTGCAGCGCAGCAGCGCAACGGCATGTTTATGCTGCATTCTCACGTATGACTGGCCTGAATTAAGGACAGAAAATATACAATAATTCTAAAATGGAACACTTGACATATTGTGGTGCTGTTTGAATCTGTGATTTCCGTTCATTCTGTGTCGGTTCATAACTGCAGCAATAGAAACGGGTAGTTTGTGATGGGCTCTTCCACATGTGGGCAATGAAGACCTCTTTTATCTGTAATGACTCTCTTTGAAGTCATTACCGATGGGTTTGTAGAGGCCAGCTTGATATGAAGAAAAGCATCTCTCAGCCTCTCTCAGTCTTTCTTTCATGGAATTATGTGTATGGTAGGAAATAGCTTTCCCTAATGGAGGCATGGAGTCTGTCTTGCACAGTTTTGCTATTGTACGGCAGCCAATATAAAACCTTGGATGAGAGCACAGGAGGCAAGGATCTGAGCCTTTAGACTGCGGTGTCTGAGGAAGACAAAGGGTGGAAAAGTAAAGGCCCTCCATGGACTGAAGCTATAACGATGCACTGTGTGCGACCCCCCCAGACAAGATTGATCAATAAGTCACTGCAATGAAGTGGCACATCGATCGGAGCAACGGCAGGGCATTTACAGGTTTAATCTGTATAATGAGTGCAACCTTTTGCTTTCAACCACCCGCTCCCTGCCTGACATGGGCCTGTCCAAGGCCTGCATGGACCAAACAAAAGGGTGGCAGCAGCATATGTTGTGTGCTCATGTGCACGTACCGTGTACAGCGTGCATACAGCATGCGGAGGGAGAGGGTGGTGTGTTGTGAGATAATGCTCTGCATGTAGCTACACGCAGGGTTAGATCATCATCATCATCATCATCGGGCATCATCATCATCTTCAGGCATCTGTATGCGGTGCAGACATGGATGATTAATGTGCGTCTTGGCTAACTCAGGGCTTTACACTGGCATTTATAGTGTGTTTTCCGCTTCTCGCTTGCACCATTCTTTTCAGGCTTGAACAACTTCAGCTATTCCTTTTGTCCTGTTGTAGGAAAAACGGTCCCATTTTAGGCATAAAGTGATGGATGCAACATCAGATAGTTTGGCGGATTTCTTTTTCTACCTTTGTTGTGATTTTACTATTTCTCCTTCTGTGATTATCACCTTCCTTCTTCCTGGCGACGTGCACAGATGCCGTCAACATTAAGTGCGTAACAGCTAATTAATGCTTATCTGTGGAAAACAGACTTGTTTTGTAGTCTGTGAAGCCGAACCTTTTAAAAACACATTGTTCATTTTTTGAACCACATTCCTGCAAAAATGATGCAGCTGTGAGGAAAGTAGAAGGTTGTGGGTGCCAGTCTTCCTGCATGACGGCATTAATGGGAATGACACAGTTGGGAATATGTGGACTGATATTTGATGAAAATACAAATAAAGATGCAAATATTTGATTTGAATAATTCAAAACAACTATTTTACAAGTTGTGTTTTTATTGCTTTGAAGTTTATACATAACCAGAATAATTCCCCAAACAAAGAGTAGAGTTTGTAACTAATAGTTTAAAATAATTTGGTATGAAAACTCTAGACTGTGGCAAAGTACTAACGACACAAAAAAACAATATCGTTTCAAAATAAAATGACTACATTTGCCCCAAACCATATTATTCTGCAATATTTAATTAAATGTGATTGTGAGGATGACAGGTTTAATTAACATTATTCTCGGAGCAGCAACCCTATCAAATAAGCCCATCATAAAGACATCAAAAATCACAATAGAATTTAAATGAATGTTTGAAACAACCTTTTTCGGAAAAGACAAAATGATAACGTTTTTCTCCCTTGGATGGCTGCAGAAATATCTGTGGGGCGCCAAGTGCTGTGAGCACGATGTGGAGGGAATATTACTGCAGTGTCATGATGTATTTTTATTGTCACCCTCATCCCTCAGGGCAAAACCCTGTTCACAACTGCGATGCCTGCTGCTTCACTTTGGCAGAAAGTGCTTAAACATACTGTACATTTTACAAAAGAGATACAAAAGGCACAACTGTGGGTTAGCATAAAAATATACAGGCATACATGGTGACAGTACACACACACATACGCAGTCACCTTCAGATAGGCGCCTGCTGCTGGAGCCGGGTTAAGTACTGCATCGCCAGTCCATCTAGGTATCGCCTCCCTCCTTTGCCGTCCTCATCTCTTTTACTCCCAAGGACAAGGAGACCCGCTGTACGACGGGACGCCATTTATCACCGCAGGAACAATTACTGGAGACGTTTCATTGTCAGAAAATTTCAAGCCAATTCTTCCTCCCCATCTTTCTCTCTCTTTATCTTCTTTCTCCCTCTGTGCTTCTTTCTTGTTCAGCTCCCATCGGTTCCCTTTCCTTCCCTTGGCCACAATGCCTCTTTATCCGGCCCCTCGTCAGCGATGTTGCAGGTTAGACTCTCGTTAGCTCAAGCCTGTCTTTATAGATCACAGCACCATCTTCTACGTTATGTTCTTTTTTTTCCCCTTCTCTTGTTTAGTTAGTAGTAGGTGAAGGGAGGACTAAAGACAAAAATACACAAAGTCTTGATCCTTTATGGACGGACACTAGCTCTGCAAGCCACAGCTGGTTTTAGTCTAAGCCAGACGCCCCAGGAGCTCTCAGACTTGGCCTCTATCTGTAGTACAGTACTAACAAAAGGTAAAAGGGGTTGGAGAGGTGGAGGGAATAAAAGACCTGGCAAACCGAGTAGACACAAGACTGACCTCTTCGGTTTTACCTTAAGTGAAAAAAGTGAAAAGAAAACATCTGGTTACATTCAGTGCTGCTATCTGCAAACAGCTCAGCGTTCTTCAAAGCAAATTAGACATTTCCAGTCACCTTTTTCTGTAGCTTTAATACATCACTGGAGAGATTTTCACTTTTGCCATTCTGCCATCATCCTCAAAGCTCCTTTAATTTCCATCTTGGTATCCAAATTTGAGAATAGACGTAAGTCTCAGAGAATTTATACTGACTAATATTTTTAAGAGAGCCAGAACAATGATTTAGAATTACTACCTAGATGCTCCACATAATCAACTTTGCATATTTGATGCGAGGCACTCTCCAGAGTGGGCAGGGATTCAAATGGAAATTTGCTTGCAAACTTAAATCATTGAGTGCATTTTACTTCGCATCTTTGACGACACTAAACCACAAGGTTGCTGCATCCATTAGCAAATTGGCTCTGCAGTGGATGGAGGAATAAATAGCGCACGGGAGAGTCTGCAGCAGCAGTGTTTCATAATTACCAGTAACAATTTAAGAGCCTCAGACACTGCAGCAGACACCCACAGACCTGTGGTAAACACACGGCACTCCGTCACAGCAAACGCCTCCTTGGCTTGGATATTTATACCTTTGTACAGGTATGTTCCACGGAGAACCAACATGTGCATGTGAGTGTGCAAAAACGATCCTTTTTTTAGTGGATAAGGGTGCTGATTGGGATGATGCTGTGGATCAGAGGGGGATCTATCTGCCAAACTGAGCGCCTGTCATCTTCACCAGCTTTTAGTAGGGCTAGTGTGTAATCATTCAGAGCACTGGGATGGGCCTCCAGGGACGTTTTCTACCTTTTAGGGACCTTCAGGAGTCAGAGGAGCATGTTTGACTGAGCTCTTCTCAGCTCCACTGAGGTCTCTGTAGCCGTCTTCCTCTGGGTCCTGCAGAAAAGCGGGGTGCATCCTTTTTGTCTCAATTTGTAGCACATCACTGCAGTATACGGCTCTGATCACCATCTCATCCCCATTCTGTCAGTCTTTGTCAGCACACACACACATACACATGCACACACACACACACGTACACACACACACTGTTTTCCTCCAGGTTTTAGAGAGTTTTATTGTACTTTGGTAAGTGCTGGCTACAGTGCACGGACATAATATCCCCTCCTTTCATGAGCATAAAAAGAGAGAAAGAAGAAGAGGAGTTGAAACGAGGCCAATTAGAGGCCTGGAGCAGTTGTTGAGTAGCGGTCTGGACTGGGGTAATGTGTGCATGTGTGTGTATGTTGTGCACATTCTGCAGGTTTTACTTTGCAGGTGATAAATTTAAACTAAGAAAATAAGTATCTCCTGTCCAGAATAAATGGACAAAAAAATCACTAAATTACTGTGCGAGGTCAAAGTCTTGCTAATGTCTTGCTAATGTTTGTTTAAATCCAGAGAATCTTGTGAAAGGCTGTTTGTTGATGTGTTCCTCGTGTTTGGCATCTTTAGGGATGCAATTTCCATCTTTTTCTAATAAACAGCACTATAAAGAGGCTGCATCTTTTTAAAACATAAACAGTGGTTGTATGTTTCCCCGGACAGGGTCTAACTGGCTGTCCACAGTATGTCAACCACACTCCTGTGTCTGGAGCGCTCCCTCCTCCCTCTGTCTTCAAAGTCATGTCGGATGAACTCATCCCCCACCTGACCGTGCAGACTTTGCTGTAACTCCATCTGAAAGTACCCTAATCTGTCTGCACTGCCTGGTTTTGTCACACGGCTGCTCATCTCCCAACGTCTTTTTCTTCCAAGCGGAGGCTTCATCGGTGTCACCTAAGAAAAAACTCCCATGTCCTCTTGACCTTTTGGATTGAAGTGAAGTGTGTGTGGATCCATCAGGCTTTGGGTGACTAACCCATTATTATCAGCCAAAGAAGTGGAACATCTTAAAAATACGAGTTGGGAGTGAGAGTATGGCACAGCTCTGTCAACACTTTCTGTGGCGTGGAACCTCTCTATCTGGATGGGAGCGTATGGCAGTAATCCGACCTGCAGATAATAAGACACTATGTCATAAATCCTCTCCGAAGAATAAGGCTGTTAGAGTCATATTTGCTGGTTCTGACAGGGCATGCACTGTTTGCTGCCCACAAGGGATTGTCTCCTGGCTTATTTTTGCCTGGTTATAGGAGACCTCATAAAATAGTCAAGCTCTTTAAATATCAGCTGCCCTTATACCCACATAGAGGATATCTACCCAGCTTTCAGAGTAGTTTAGGTGTATATAATGGAAAGGTCCATCCTTAGGAACAAAGATTTAGGAAGAGAAGCAACTTTCAGATGTTGTCATTGCATTTTCAGAAGAGCATAAAAGACAAATTATGAATTAATCAAGGCAGAGTGTGTAGAAAAATAAAGCTAAAAGTTAATAAAACATATTGAAGTCAGTGTCTTTCATTATGACCGACCCACTTTCAGGAATATCCGTCTATTTTTTTAACCTCTGAGTGGCTCCAATAGCGGTGGGTGTTGTGTGTGTGTGTGTGTGTGTGTGTGTGTGTGTGTGTGTGCCTCAGCTGTTGGTCAGATAAGACCCATCAGGCCTGCCAGGCTGGTTGCCTCTTTCAGCCTGCTTAGATCTTCAGGGCTCCCCGCTAGCTTTGCTCAGCTCTGGCAGAAGAGCTAATTAAAACGAGGCTAAATTAACAACTTGGTATGCCAGCCTGCCTGGCTTGTTCGAATCCCGCCTCTTGGCTTTTATTTTCTTTGTACCTTAGTGCACACACACACACACACACACACACACTCACGCTCATCCATTCTCTCCTCATTGACCTATATCTCTGTGAGGCTGGCTGCTGCAGAAACATGTGTTTACCTTAAGGGGTTTTATAGTAATTACACTCCTGCACTCTTTCTGCTGCCTTTGTTTTCTACTTATGTGTTTACTTAATTGGCATTCAATGTGCTGTAATTCTATTAGTCCCCGAAAAGGCCAGGGTCAGAGGCTCCTGGCTCCTGGCAGTCCAGCCTGAGAATCACACACTGGATCTATTTGGTAGATAGAGATCATTTGGAAAGGCTGTGGTAGAACATTCTCTGCGACCTTTAAGGAAAACAATTGAAGTAACAAAACAGAGCAGTATAATTGCAGCTGTAGCATTTAAAATATAAAAGTTGCTTGTTGTCAGGTGCACAAAACTGATCCAGAAATCCAGATCTGAGCTAATTTGTGTTCATGTTTTGTAGAAAAACAGATTTTGAAAGTCTGTTGAATATTATGATGTCAGTAGGCAATTTCCCATAGCCTTTTCCTTATTAATTTCTTACTAATCAATATTTTATGGCTCTAATATATTTAATGTTAAGATAGCTATCACAGCCTCCTGAGAAATGCTTTAAAGTCAACTAACCCTGTGGTCTTTACTAATAATGTCTTTGCAAACCAGTGCATTATTATACCTATCTGCTGTCACTTCTCTTTTCAAATATTCCAGAAATTTTGAAGTATTTAAATTTTAAACCCACAGAAAGGCGTCTACATGGCCCCGGCTGAATTTGTCTGTTAATAATGGATGAGGTGGAAGAGATAAGCGTTTGTAATGGGAACTGGGCTGCAGACTGGTTGTTCCAGACAAGAACGTCTGCTGACCTCGATCAGCGGTGCAGTTATGCAGTATTGGACAGAGACACTGGATGGATTTGAAGCATGAGAAGCCTATCCAGCGTTTTGCTTTATAGTAAATAATAATAGCACTAGACGTCTGGAACATTTTATTTTGTGACTAGAATACTGATAAGAAATATAAAAGCCCAGAGACTTTTACTTTGTTCCCACACACATATAAAAAATCAGACAGTTGTGTAGGTGGGACAGTGACCATCTGATTGGCTTTCTGTGACTCAGTACCCACCAGGTTTCTCACTTCTTTGTTTTGTGAATAAAGACTGTTCATTTTAATCATTTTTCTTTTTCCAACAATGCAAATCAGTTGTCATACTTGTAGGTAGTTAGCAGCACTACTCTGGTGGACATGATACTGCATGTTTTACTGGTCTGCGCCCAGTTAATGGCCTTTTTTTTAATGACACTAAATGTTTTTGCAGCTCTGCTACATTCCATATATTTAACAGATTCTCCTGCTATGATCCACCTCTGCGGATGGTGCTGATTATGGTTAATTATGTTGATGAATGGCAGCACTGAGGGTGCTCCATCAGCATTTCATAATCTTTTCTCGCTCTGCTCTTTATCATAACAAAGCTCAAACGGCGTGCAGGATGGGGCCTGCCGCGCAGCTCCGATGCACACACAGAGGAGTTCTGAATTAGACTGAATTTTCAAGAGTGGAGATCTTTCAAGATCCCACTAAAAGGACAGTACTCTTAATTGTAAGACGGCGTTTAGGCTCTGGTTACGTGCTTCTTGATGTATGGATTCTGCTCCCAGCTCAATATACTGTGACGACTCCCAGCCCAAAATCCGTCACCATTATAGCCTGGCAGAGCCCATTTCAATGTCAGATGGGTTCATTTCTGTACAGAGGGAGGGAGTTACAAGGCCTTCTCCATCTTTATTTATGTCCCAATTACTGCTTTAAAATTTAACAGATGGTTCATTATTGTCATTACGCTTGTCGCATATCAAACAAAGCAGCACACCTGAGAGCAACTTTAGCAAATGGATGCAGCGTTCCCTCCAAATGAAACCAATCATCTTCTGAACCATACATTGTTGTTACAGTAGTGATATTGTGTCTTTTTTTTAAAGTAGCTTTTTTACAGCATATTTCCTAGTTTGTGATGAAACCCTTTAATGGTTACTTATTATTGCAGTAAACTGCAAGCCCGTCACATATTTGAAAATGGATCTGGACCTCCAATGGCATTGCTCTTGAACGTGCACTCTAACATGGAAGGCAGGATTGCATCCCCATCCCTTGTTTAACTTGGATGAATGGATGAACTTGGATGAAAGAGCCAAAGCCGGGTTTAGGCCAGGCAATTAGTAGAGTGCTCTTATTGAATTTACATGAATGCCACAGAGTGTTTGTCATACATGGCCTTTAAATCACAGCCCATACATGTTGTATACTTTACATGCTGTAAAATGTTTATTTATAGAAATAGGGAAGCAGGAAAGGGGGAGTCAGTTTAAGAAAATTGCTTGAAATTCAATATGCTGTGCAATTATGGTGTGTAATAGCCTGTAAAATCCTAATATCTATTCAGCCACTCGGAAAGGCACAAGAAATGGCTTGACCACTTAGCCCACTTTCTCTGGCCTCTTCCTGGCTATGACAGACGACCCTGTCTGGAGAGCAGAAAGGAGTAATATACGCCATATTTCATTCAAAACGTCTCCATGGCTCCCCTTTCCTTCGGTTTCAAAGACGCTCTAGCCTTCCCTGATTTCTCCTGAGCCACACCGGTGATTACCACCAGTGCATCTGCAGAGATAATAAAGCACAGCCTTCCAGAGGTGGAAGTTCTCCACTTGCACTCCAACTGCTTTGGCTCATTTCCTAATCAAAAATTAATTTGGGATCCACGGAAAACAAAACAAAACAGCAGCAGCACAAATGGTTGTTCCATCCGAACAAGTGAGCTTTAATTTAAGAAACATCTCCTGGTTACAATGTAAATAGGTCAGCTAGTGCACATTTACATTTAGACTAAAAGTTCAAAAAGGAAGAGACAGAAAGAAAAATGGTTTTTTTTGCTATCTTGTTTGCTGCACACAAGATTAATGCAAAAGATATACACAGAATTTGAATTACAATAAGCCTTAAATCGCTCTACTTTTTATGTGCAGGGATATCACAAAATGGTAGTAAAGAAGAAGTTGGAGTGTCTTGATTGGTTTTCAGAACTGAGATCTGCTTCTGCTGAAAATGCAGTGAGGCTTGCAGCTACATTGTTCTGCCAAAACACTCGAGAAGCATGGAGAGAGAAAATGGATTAATTACTCTGAAGTGGTAGATAGACTAAATGAAAGCGGGAAGAGGCCACCCAAGAGCCACACTCCTGTGTTTGTGGGCTTTAAATACAATAAGTGGTGGCACCTGCAGCTTTTTCCATACAAACCTGTCAAAAACACACTCGTCTGTATCCCGTAGCTGTTCACTGTTTCATCTGACATTGCCTGTCAAAGTTCTACACGCAGGAAAAAGAGAAGAAAAAACTCTCCCACATCTCCTAAAAAAGCAGCAAAAATCTTCTGTGAACATCCAACATTACAGATTGATGTTCCAGCCGTGTGCGCGTGCCGAGTGACTGACAGCCACCGGGTCACCGTGGCACGCTCACGCTGTCCCAGGAAAGGTCATGGGAGCACCCACCACCTCTGCTGGTGGTGGTAGGTGTGTGTAGGTGTGTTTCACTGTTTTGTACCGTTGTGTTGCTGTTTGGTGCCGCTGGAGGCCTCAGGATGCGTCGCGGAGCATTGATGTGATTAAGCAACGATCAGAACCAGACACTGAAGCCTGAATCCAGCAGTAGTCCCAGTCCTGAACACCAACGCCCTCTCATGCACGCGGCCCTACATTTTCTGTGACATTTCAAAAGCTGGCTTTCATCCCGCTCATAAGGCTCCGCGTGTCTAGCACATTAGTCAGCCTCCCTGAAACAATCCTTTTCTTTAAGTTCACTCGTTCCCTCAAAGGCCTCGGGTGAAAGAGTGGAACCACGGGACTGGAGATGCTATCATCAGTGTGAAGAAGCGACAGAACTCTGCCTGCAGATGGATGGGGAAGCCATCTGTGGAAGTCTGCCTCCTGGTGAAAAGCTTTCTTCTCTTGAGCCATTATCTGATCTGACCCATCATTTAAAGAGCTGCCACTCAATCAGTTAGTCCCTGTTTGATCACCAAAGCTGTTCCCTTGGATGAGAGGGATCCACTTATACGGCCAACTTTAGATGCAAATACCCATCATCTATCCAGCACTTCCAAATCAGAGTCAAGCCTCTTCCTGCTCACAGCCACCTCTTGGTTCCTCCTCCTCAGACACGGGACGCTGCTCTGCTATATAACAGCAGAATAGAAAAAACAAAGCTTTAAAATGACAATGACAGTTTGATCATCTTGTTAGGATCAATGGAACAATCTTTTTCACCACTTTCTTCAGATTTCCAGGTGTTTAGTTGGCTCTACTGAACCTCAGGTGCAGCCATGGTTGATCTGTTACTCTCATGTAGGGTTACACTCGCTTTCTTTGTTTGTGTGTGTGTGTGTGTCTCAGGTGGTCAGGTGTCTCTGTTTGGCTTTACCTGTGGGCAGTCTGATTCTCAGATCGATCCCTACCTACGTGGCAGGTCCACTCAGAGCATCATCACCTGTTTTTCAGTTAAGAGACCAGTCAGAGACCAACTGGATGAAGCAGCCTCCCTGGTCACCTGTCTGGGTGTCCTCTCCTCTGACTCTAAACACACTCTTAGAGAACTTTAAATGGGCTCTTCTAACTGGCCATGGGGCTGCATCTGTCTGGGTCCAAACCTAACATCTGCAGCCCAGAGAACTGGATCTTTGAGCTGGCAAGGAGGTGCTGCTCCTTGCCAGCTCTTGCTAGATTGCTACTGATGCTGCAGGATCTGGACGCCTCTCCACAGCTTAGGGAGGGGATTACTGACTCAGCACATTTGGCACCAAGGTTCACAGCTGGATTCATTTGTCAAATTTGCGGTGATGTGAATAGTTTTTTACTTAGTCACTGGTGGTGCCTCTGATTTCTGGCTGGCCACTCGGCCATGTTGAGCAAGACACCGCAGGAATCTTCATAAATAAACAAAATTCTCTCCATTTGAACTCGGAGCAAAACTAGTTTCTCTCATGTGTTGGGTTTTATCAAGTTTGAGCGTGCAGATCACAGCCAGATCCACCCCGATGTGGCTGCGTAATCTGAATCCTCACCAGATTAATACATTTAAATGGAGGACATTAAAATATTTGAGGGAAAACCCACACAGACACACAGAGAACAGCAGAGCTGTGGAGAGACACGGCTCCACCAGCCTGGAACTGAACCTGAAACCATCGACATTATACATAGATGTTACCAACATTCATGCATAACTAATGAAAACAAATGTGCAGAATAATATGTGCATGTGTGCAGTCAATATCTGATCTTTGTTGTCGTTTTCTATTGATTGCGTGCAGACCGCTGTCAGACACACTGCTGAAACCGCCTTGTTATGAGAAGCAACATTTGTCTTGGTCTCTATTGTTCCGGTGTTTTGTGCATAAAATCAATAAGGCTCGTGCATCACATGCTCTATGAAAACGAGTGTGTTTGTGAGGTATTTTCTGCAGCATAACTCAGCCTTCTATGGTGCACATGCAGACAGATACATGCCTCGAACCCACCCAAATGCACACTTACACAAATGCTTGTTGTGGGTCCTGCATCCGTCACAAACAGCCAGTGATGGATTGGGCCTTTTCCTTTTAAACAGGGGGAAAACACGCCCCCAGGGACCCGTGTGTGTGTGTGGAAGTACTTTGAAGTGTCCACATTTAATTCTTCGCTATGATAAATGAGAAGGGAGCAGTGGTTGTAGCCTGTGAGGAAAAAGTGCTCGCTCAACAAGGGAAGTAGTAACAAATGTAGCGATAGCTGATAAGCCGACTGTCTGTGGCTCCCGCTCGCTGTTCCGCTCCCTGTGAGCCCCCACAGCCAGATAACCAATCCATTCTATCAATCAAAGGCATCAATGGTTGGCTGCAGATTAGAGACAGATTTTGGGGCTGATTGGAGGGGAAACGCTGATTACACCTCCCTCTCTCCAACGTGATTACGCTCTGCCTGTGCGTTGTCAGGCTCAGCTGCTCAGCTGTAATCACCGGAAGCTAAGAGCAGACACAACCGCACAGACAAGGCAAAGATGCAATCAGACCATTAGGACCACAAACTGGGACTTTGCGACATTGCCGCAGCACGTGGATGACCAGTATGCCGCAGAATCAGGCAATCTTTGCTAAATGCACAAATAAAACATCCAGGGCATCTGAGCAGCTTATCTTCTTCCTGACCTCCTACCTTTTCTCATTTGCTCACAATTCTGGCCCACTTCCATCACAGCAAGTTGCATCCAGATCTTTGCTTTATTTAGTTTCGTCACCTTTGAAAGTGGAGCAGGCTCCAGACAACATCTCCCCTGCCCCGGAAAAGTGTCCTCCTCCTTCACTCAGTTTTCCAGCCACTCGGTGCCAAACTGGTCTCGGGAACCCACTGCAGCAAATATTAAATGAACAAATTGAGTTGATTGTGTGTGTTAATAGACTTTTATTGTTAAGTTTTTTTGTAAGCAGGATTTGCAGATATAAAAATATTTATTATTAAAGTTCATGTCTTCATTAAGAACAGCAGTAGTCATTTATGATGGGATTACTCATTATTTGAAAAGGCAATGACTTTTTTACAACTGCACATAAACACGTCGCACTTCGCTTACTTTGCTGGGATAACAAGCTCCCAAATGAAAATGTCCTCCTTTCTTTAAAAAGGAAGAGAAAATAAGCTTCTCTCATTTTCTTAATAACAACAACAAAGACGACACTGTCGTCATTGTTACCAGTTTAATTATTCTGGCTCTTGTGTGTCTTAAAAAAACAACATTTGGTACTCTTGGCATGTGGAAGTAAATTCCTCTTTTGTGTGTGTGTGTGTGTAAGTATGTGTGTGTGTGTTTAAATAAAAACTGATAACACTTTCTGGCCTTCTTTTGAACTGTATTTGACGCCACAGAAATCCCATCCAGCTTGTGTTTGGTATCACCTCCCGTGACTCCGTGCGCGTTCCTGGTATTGCCTTGAATTAAGCATACTTGCATGCTTGTTAGATGGAGCCAGCTGTCAAGTGAGATAACGGCAGTGACTCGAGCCTCGTTCATTTGCCCGCTCCGGTTTTCTTTCCCCTGAGAAAGAATGCATATTATTTTCTCTATTTGGATCTAGTTTTTCCTTTTCACACGAAGTGTAGCACAGTTGCATAGTGCGTGAGTTGTGTCACTAAAATTGGGGAAGGCTTGGATAAAGGAAAGAATAGTATGGAGAACTCTTGTCTTGAACTTGCTGTTCTTTTGATAACAATGTCTAGGAGCTTGAGAAGTTATTGTTGGCTTCTTCTGTGCACTAAAGCTAATGCTAATGCCACTCTTGGGTTGACAGGGTCTCCGTTTCGGTATTTCTTTTCACGCTTTCTGCAGGACTGTACGCTTGTTGGGCCATGCAGGCTGTAATGAATGAGTCACTGTTCCACCCTGGAAGCCAAACCGACAGCCGCTCATCTGCCAGCTCATTCCGTACTCGTGGTAACAGAAACCAGGTCAACTCATTACGACAAAATCAATTAAAATAGCATCATTGTCAAACAGATGGCGGAATGCCTGGTGATTTATGAGCCGCGCGATGTGCAAGACGCCGAAGGTTAGAACCGCAAATGGTCGGGTCATGGTATATTTTCAGCCCAGCCCTGAAGCTTTCACAACCTCTCAATAAACTGCTGTATCTCTGGAAGGAATGTTTACTGACACCTGCGCTGGTCCAGCTCTGTAGGAGAGAGTATGGCTGCAGCTGAAGGCCGCTTGTCCTCAGCCCCACCCACACACCTAAACCCACCATCAGCCACGTCAAGGTATTGTGTATTTAATGCGACAGCCTGCTGTTTCCGCTCCTGCTGGTCCCCTGGGTGTCAGCGGGGATGCTGATACTGTTGTTTAATGACCAGCGGCTCTCCCCAGACTTGTTCCTGCTCTTGTCTGCCTCTGCGTGTCTGGCATCGCGGCGCTGACCAGAGTAGACGTGCAGCACTGTGTCCCAGGGCTAATTGCTGCTGCTTGGCTGATAGTCTTTCTTAGCTCCCCTCGCATTGACTCCCAGGATTCTGGGGGGATTCCCACAGGCACCCAAAGACAAACAAACCTGGGCGGACAATCGATAACGGATGCAAGAGTTACTGCTCAGCCCAGCTGCTGATTAAGATTCCCCGTGATTGTGCGTTTGTGTTTGTACCCTACAGAATAGCACGAGGGGCCCGTCGAGCATCGGCAGGAACTGCAACCTTACATTTACTGTTTTAATTTCATGTATTCAAAAGTGTCCTTAGTTTTTTTTTTGTTTTACTGCACTGTCAGTTGAAGGAGACTTCAAGTCATGTCTTAGGAATAGTATTGAGTTCTGGTCGGGATCCAAATCTAATTGCGAAGATGAGAGCATCTTGTTATATTTAAGTTGATTTGTCTTCTTATCTCTGTGATGAAAGAAGCTCAAAACACTATATTGCATTTGTGTGTGGCATTGACTGGCACTGGCTAGCATGCACTGGTGTTTGTCAGCGCCACTTCACCTCCTCCTCGTCCTCACACCCTTTCCTTTCCATCCGCACGGCTGCGTGTTTGGGTCTGTTCTTCTCTCTCGGCAGCTCGACTCACCACTACAATGTCAACCAAGCGGGAGAAAAGGGTCAAGGTTGGCTGACACATTGCCTTAGAGCGATCAGCCTTGTCTGTCTGTGTTCACAGGGGGAGCGTTCTGTCTCTGGCCTCGTCTCTCCATCACTCTGTCATTGTCCCCTCTTTTCATGTCCGACACACATGCATCAAAAAGGATGGGACGTAAGCAGTGAGGGTGGCTGGCGCTTGTCTGTCCGGCTTTGAAGTCACCGCTTGCTGGCGACATCAAAGCTGGGTGACATTTTTAGCAGAGACCAGCGTGAACCAGCGCGGGGCAGTGAGGGCGTGCACGTTCTATATGTGTGATTGTTTATGGGTGTGGATCAAGGGTGTCCTTATCGCTTCAGCTGTCCTCAAGGACCGCTGGTTGCTTGGGGCTGTTTTCCCGTGCTCCAAAGGGATTACCTTTCATAAGATGAAAAACAGGGTCACCTCCCCCACTCCCCACCCTTTGTTCAACAATAGCGCCACTGGGAGGCTCCACCTCCACCGTTGGCCCTTTTACAAACACATAAAAACACACACTGTTGTTCAAACAGTGTCCTGGAAATAATATAAAAAGGTATCAGGAAACTATACTCCATTAAAGTAGGAGTACCTCCAGACCAGACCTGAGCGTAGCCACACTGCTCCGAGCTGACGTGTAGCGTCTGATCTGATTGTCTGAGCGCAGCAGGCTCAAGGACAGCCTGGGGCCCAGCGTGATGGACTGGCTCCTTCTCTGATGGCTCCACAGACATGAAAGACTTCACTTTAATTCGTCACACAGCGGCTAACGCTCAGCCAAAGGAACATCAAAGCCCCCTATTGACCTACAGCCGGGCGCACAGCTCCGTCCCCTTCCCCAATTACACGTGCACACGCGCGCGCACGCCCGTGCCCATTTGTCCGCTCTGGAAACAGGTGCTAACACGTGTGTCCGCACCAGAGCAACACACGGCGGTGCGGCGATCTCCTGAACAGCTGTCCTCGGCCATTGTGTGTGCAAAGCATGTGCACGTGAGGAGGTGCTGACTGGAAGGGTTATTATTGGATGCGAGGAGCTGGGCGTCAAGGACGAAACAACAAAAACTTAAATCTCAATAATCGTTTGAATGTTTTACAGAATATTGGAATATACGTCTATAAACATAAAAGAGTTGCATGGAATGACCTTGAGTGAAGGTCAGCAGCCTTTCCCCGGTTGGCCTCCCTGGATTAGCGCTGCTCTTCATACCGTACTTTGATGTAAATGTACATTTGTGTCCTCAGGTGGAGATCGACAAGCTGGACTACCATCACTTCCTGCCCTTATTTTTTGACGGCCTGAGCGAGACCACTCATCCGTACGCCGTCCTCGCCCGCCAGGGGGTCCACGACATGCTGGAGCACGGAGGCCCCCGGATCCTGCCCGTGATTCCCCAGCTCATCATGCCCATCAAGAGTAAATGTCCTCCTTTCAGGCTTTTTACAGCCCTTCTCCCAGGCGGTCCAGGAGTCTGCTAATGTCATTTCACCTTCACCTTAAATTTCTGCCTCTGAAAGAATCATCCAATTATCTCAAGGCTAATAAATTCAATTTTTAAGGGAGGTTTTAAATGTATGTACTGTAACTTTTGCTTTAGTCACAAGAACTCACACATCAGCATGGCATTTTCCAGCTTTTTTTTTCAGTTTGAAGAGCATCTGTCTCATTTATTTGCATACATTTTGTATAAAGATATTATTAATATATCAATGACTGACAGATTTCCATATTTAATATGTATTTTTAGCCATAATTAACCTCATATTTCCTTGCTGTTTTATTAATTACTGTTTTGAAGACTAGATTTTTAATTTTCGGCTCTCTGGACTGAGAACTATAATGAAACAAGTTCTGTCCATGTTATTTAAAAGCACAGGGGAATTTGGAAACTACAAAAAGACCAATAAAATTAATTTAAAAATAGGCTACAAATTGCAGCCACAATAAAGTGCTAAAAAAAAATTCAGCAGAAATAAACTCACACGCTCTCTCCTGCTCTGATCTTGCCAAATAAGCGGGCCTGGGACATGTCCCAATATGGCGTTGGCGTGGCTCTGTTCCTATTATTACATTCACCTTCAGGGCAAAGTGTCCTTGTTTTTGCAGTTGCCTGAAGACGTGGCTCTGGAAGTACTTGCTAATCTGCCACGTGCAGCTGGGTGACATGCTACATTTAACCGCGTCAGCGTCTCCTTACCTTTATCAGGCTGACACTGATTCTCGTGCACACGCGTCCACGCCTGTTGGCAGAGGGGGGTGGCCGGAGAGGGCATGGCTTGAGCCAAGGTGGACTCCGAAAATAGACATCTTTGAAACAGGCAGCCATGTTTTACAGCATCTCAGTGCACACACATGCGAGTATGCAGCATGAGCTGGACCTTCAGCTCCTCTCTTTCTCTCTTTGTCTCTCTCTTTCTCTCTCTATCTCTCTCTCTTTCTCTCACACTCCCGCTTTTAGTTGGCAGTGCTGCCAAGCTAAGTGTCAATTTCAAAGCGGGAGCCTTTAAGTGGCGCCTGGTGAGCCTGGGATAGTGTTCATGTCATGGGCAGTTGGCTGGCAGTGTGGATGTGAATGTGGACTTTGCTCCCTGTCTATGTGGGGGTCGGATATCTGCGCAGGCACGTGCACGGAACGGCCAAAGCAGAAGCGGGGACTCGGAGAGAGTTGCGCCATTTTATTTCCAACGATTTAATTCTTTCTAATAATTCTCTAAACAATAATTAGAGCGCATATTCAGTGGTGTGCTGTGTAGTGTATATCTCATAAGTGCACAATTGGCTGAATTCTTATCTCAAATTGTTGAAGTAATTGGACTAAATATCACTGCTAAATGAAACCGTACTCACTGACACAGAGGCCACTTGCTTAAAAATCCAGAGCGTTCAGCAGTTTTGGCCATTTTCCTGGAGGGAAATCAAAGGTGATGCTTCTGCTCCTCATGAAAATACATACTTGCACTCATAATGGAATTTTAAATGGCCTGCCTCTTATTAACTTCCTGGTTTATTAAAAACCAGGCCTGTTTTGCTATCCACAAGGCAGAGCCACCAGCGCATATCTCTATTGGAGATTAATTATTTTTATACGTAGCAAAAGGGGGAAGGAAGCGATTGTGAGTGGAAGAAAGTCTGCCTTCTGAAATGGCAAGGTATATATTTTCCCTCCTCTGATGTTAATACATCTTCAATGTGGCTGGCAGGCTCTTATCTGCAAAGCGACTGAGTCATGTCAGGCCCCGCTGAATTCTGATGACGGCTGCGGGTCACCCAGCGAGAATACACAATGAAGAAGGTCCCGGCTGACATTAACCTTGAAGGTCCCCTAACAGGCGGGAAAAAAAAACAAAAAAACAAGCAAACAAGGGAATTAAAAGACACTTTTATAGTGATTGTGTCAGTGTGCAAGATGAAGGTGATGGTACATAAAACACAGATGAACCTGTTTAGATGTCACGCAGACTTTGAGGGGAACGTCTCCGCGACGGTCTGATCGAGGCTTTTGTTCCGCGTCTTTAAATCAGGGAGGGGGATTCAGAGCCATGCCTACCTGAGCTCAGGTTGATTTGTTCAGCTCAGCAGGAATCAGCCCTTCATGATACGAAATACGCAGCCCAGTGTGTCCTGGTGGTCCCCAGATTACCTAATATACCAGAACAGTTCCATGCTAAACACAAGCGTCGTCCCCCCATCCTCCCCCCGTCTGACATTTCAGAGAAAATGGAAGACAAGGTCATCATTGTTTTACCGTCTGGCTGACTGTGAAACAGGTATGCATAGATTGTTCCATTATTCAGATTTGTCCCAACACAGATTTTCTACCAGCATTAATACATCAGGCTTCCGTTCTTCTCCGTGTTCCAAAAGAAAATGTTTCTTTTTTTTTTCCAGTAAGGCAAGACTAGCAATGAATAATTGAACAGTCCTGCAATCCAAATGTCACAGCAGGGGAAATTGTTTGCTCTGCCTGGTAATTAGAATTTCTTTGTTATGTAGGTTTACCACCCGATTTGGCCAATGTCAGATGTCTCACTCGTGTCTGAGCGGAACAGTGACGGATGATACGGAGAGATGGAAAGAAAGGACAATCCATTTGCTGATTGAGCATCATCACCACTGGGGGGTCCTTCTCTGCAGAGCTCTCTCACCCACTCTCTCCCTGTCTCTCTCTCTCTTTCTCACCCTCTCTCTTTCTATTTTCAAAGGTTGCCAGAGTGGACGTGTCCTAGTCCCACGCTCAACATGCATTCAGCTGCACAAACGCAATACGACGAGGGTGTGAAAAGCGTCAGCCTCTTGTTTTTATGACTCCTCCACATTGCGCGGCTCCCTGCGTGCTCCTCTGTTGCAGTGTTTACTGCTGCCAGGGCTCAGAAGCGTCGCTGACATTCGGTCACAGTGCTCGCGTGTGTGTCTGTTGCGTGCGACCGTGCGTGCCTTTGGCAGCTCAGGATTCATATGAGCTGTTTCCAACACATGGTGCTGCAGTCTGCTCCTCGGACCGCTGTGGGGGATAATACTCAGTTGTTGCTCTTTTTCTCATCGCCATTATGATCATTTTGATGTCATCACTCACTCAGAAAGTGCGACACCCACTCTGACTGCTCACACGTCAGTTTGAAGCCGTATAATTCTCGGTATAATTCTAATGAGTAAAGGATCAAATATGATTGTGCTTTGAAATCATTGAATTAAAAAAACCATTAACTTCCATTCGCTCCTGTTGCTCATTAATATGGGAGAGTTGTGTTCATTTATTTTTAAATGCACCCATAGCAGTCATAGTTTTTCTTTGACCTTTTTGAGTGAACTTTCCTGACCTTTACCTTCCAGACGCCCTGAACACAAGAAACCGTCAGGTGATCTGCTCCACCCTGAAGGTCCTGCAGCACCTGGTGACGTCTGCCGACATGGTGGGAGAGGCGCTGGTGCCCTACTACAGGCAGATCCTCCCCATTTTCAACATCTTCAAGAACATGAACAGTGAGTCAAACAGACGGCGTACCAGCGTGAGGCACCGTGAAGCAGCCCTCTTTTGTGTTAACCCATTTTTTAAACTCTCTTTGCTGACGTGCCAGCATTTCTAAAACCGTGAAAGGCAGTGTGAGCCATTCTGGCTTCCAGTGTGCTACACCTGTCCCTTCACCTTTCATTCCTCCCTCTCACTTTAACATCCGTTTGACATTGGGGCTCCATTTTTTCCCTCCCTGTCAGTCCGGCTGGGCCGTGCAGGGCTGCTAAAGGGACTGTCCTTGATCTCTTTGAAAGCCTGCACACGTGTGTCACCAGGACCGGTGGAGATTGGCATCAGATAGGCAGGTCTCTTTGTGTGCTCGTGTGAAAGCACTTAGCACAGCGTGACGCGTCGAGCCCATTGAAGACATCCAGTACACAGCTCAGCCCGCGGCCGGGAGGATGCAGGGAGTTACGTCGCAAATCAATCATTTAAACATAGGCTTTAACAGAAGGAAACACACGGCTTTAGTCTCCTAATCAATATCCAATTTGAATCTGTTGTCGCTATAATATGCATACATTATCTGTTACTGTTTGCTGAGGTCCAACAAAAGGAGGAGAATGCCGAGAAAGGTAGAGGAAAAAGACAAAGGACAGAAAAGAAAAGCCTGTCTTATTAGCGCGTGGCTGCATGCAAATCTCCTCCGTAAATTAGCTGTCAAATCAATTCCCGAGACCAGTTTGAGGCGCAAGTTTCTGCCACTGCGCAGACTCAGCAGATGGCCAGCGAGACCCTCCAGGAGCACTTTTATCTCTGCCTGGGAGCGACAGTGCCGCCTCACCTACCTGCCTGCCGTCTTCTCCGTCCTCTGGCGGGCATTGATTATACCTGGGCCAGCCTCGCTTCTGGCAGTGCTCCCCGCTATTGACCTCTCCCAGAGAGCCCAGTCTGGACCAGAGAGGCGTCCACACAGCTCCCACTCAACAGCAGAAACGCCACATTTCTAATGTCTGCTCGTATTTAAAGCTATAAATTGGTACTTTTCGGAGTCAGTTGTTCATTTTCACTTGTTCTCTCCATCAAAGCAGAGGGTAGCACTTCAGACAGAACAAATATTGTTCATACTGGAACAAAAATACCAGTGTAAGCTGTGGTTCACAATGTTTCTCCCTTACGCGCTCTGTGCTGCATTGTCTCCCATCTGTCTTATGTTGCTTGTTTCGATCAATATCAAAGCTTTGGTTGAAGTCACTCCATTATCTAATATCTCTAAAATACACATCCAGCTCCGGCCCACGCCGGTTCAGCTCTCACTCAAGCAGAGCCAGAGCGCTGCCTGGAGCAGACAGACGCAGACATTGTACTCATGCGCTGGAAGACACAGAGGACTGTCTTGTATTGAACGGTAACATCTCCCTTTGGCTCTCCCACACCAGAGCCCATTGAGCTTTTGTGGCATTCCTCTTATCTCTGCTGCCACAGCCGGACCACTGTCCAGTATGTGCGTGTGTGTGTGTGTGTGTGTGTGTGTGTGTGTGTGTGTGTGTGTTTTTGTGTAGAGGTTTGTGTGGATTTGGTGAGAATGGGTCAGTTGTGTCCCACGAGCAGCTGGTTGACCTCAGAGTGAAATCAGCCTCCAGTTTCTGCCTCCTTCTCTCTTTATTCACCATTGTTGGTTCGCTCCAGCCGTGGCCACATGACGCCGTCCCTGGACTCCGTACCATCACCACTCCACGCTCCCACTCTGCCGTTGCTAGGCCGGAGCTTGTCATATCTGAACTGGACCCTGGCGTGTCTGTTTTACTCAGACACGGTTTTGGATCTCGCGACCAGAGGAGAACAGCCAGGACTCACATGCATCCTCGCTGGAAGCCAGGCTTCTGTAGAACAAACAGGTCCATTGTTCAGTGGAAACACCGACCGGCTGTTTAATTCCAGGCAGTCAGACTCAGCGATGTGTCAAAATAACGAGCAATCACCGAGCATCAACGTACTTGACGCACCCCTTTGTCTCCTGAATCTGCTCTCTTCAGTTTGTTTGCTTTGTGGCCCCCTGTGCACAAGCCGTGTACGCGTGTCCTCCAGTGTGATTTGCACAGCTCTCCTGTTTGCTCGCCATAATGAATCAAATCCCTAATGAAATGCAGCAACGAGGAAGGAGAGACGTACTCTTGGAGCAAATTTCTCTTTCCTGCTCAGAAGGAGCTCTTGCATGATGGCTTTTGCTGAGGAAGACGGCAGATATCCCTGTGAGGTGACAGGTAATTGACACAGAAACTGTAGCTTAGTGCTTGTGTTGTCTTTGTAAATGAGCCAACTGTTGAATGCGGTTTCTATGGTTTCTATATTGTTTTGGCGATTTTCCTGAGCGTGATTTGCAGCATTGATTTTCTTTGCTTATCTCTCTGACATAGATTTTTAAACTTCTATTCATCACTGGCAGTCTCTCTCTTTCATACCTTCTCTCCATCTCTCTTTCACACAGAGAAAAAGAGAGGGACACACACAAACACTGTGGTTGTCTGGTTCATTTGGCCTCTTTTATCCTCCTGTTAGGAATGTAGCCTTCAGCTCAGCGATGATAAGGTCTCCCCCACATACAGTGTTAAGTCCACAGAAAGGTACACACACATATGCACACAGAGGGAGGGAGAGAGAGAGGGAGGGAAAGACAGAGCGAGGGAGAGAGGTTTAAGTTGTGGTAGTGCCTCTCTATCTGTCATTCCTGGGCCGGTGGGCTTTTTTAAGTTTGGTGAAATTTGCTGCTGTGCCTCTCAGTCTGACTTTGTCAGCACGTCACACTATTCACACACACACACACACACACACACACACACACACACACTCACTCCTGACTCAGGTTGGACATTAGGAACGCCTCACTTTGGTCATAGCCGACCGTACGACTTGAGATAGAAAACCCAACAGGAGGAGCTGTTGACCCCATGACCCCTCTGCCAGGGACAGACGGGGGGAGCCCAAGGACACCTTATCAGCTGGGATGTAGATCATGATGTTACAACATTAAAATATCAAATAGCTGCCATGAACACACACACACATACACACAAGCAAATCAATTCCAAAGCTTTTCATCTGACAGAAGGCCAAACGTATGCCATTGTACTCCACCACCTGTGCTTGCGTCCACAGTACAACATGATGCTGTCGTCTACTGCCAGCGAGCTGCGCTGTTGCCTATATGGTGTCCAGGTTTACTCCTTGGAAATGAGCTTTGCAAACATTTGTTTTATTTAATCATATTTTCTAGCTGCTGTTGTGAAAAATTAATTCACTCCAAATATGCACACATACACAGCAGAGGGGACCTTTCCCACACACACACACACACACCCTTGGCCCTGAATGTAATCCATCATCCTCTGCAGACACACAGAGCTCCGTGTCCCCATGGACAACAGAATGCACAGTTCATCCTCAGCCCATCTCCGTTTGCATGTCCCTTTTCCTCCAGGAGATATCTATCCGTCAGCCAATCACAGCCTGCCAAGACCTCTCTACCATTAAAATACAGAATGAATGGAAGGAATAGAGAGAAAAAGGTGAGCGATAGAAGGAGAGATGACTGAGTAAGAGATAAAATCCAGGTAATACCGTGCTTGTCTGTTCTTACCTGCTCTCCCTTTAGCATGCTTCACAGCACATAATGACTTTTCCCTACTCTCCTGAAGCTTAAGAGAAGTAGTGGAAAATAGTGGAAATATATTTACGCGGTCTCCATCTCGCTCCTCTTCATGCTGTCGCCTGCAGTTATGCCCACCTGGATGTGTTAATTTCTATTGTCAGCAGGTCTGAGATAGAGCAGCCAATCAGGTATGAGCGTCAGCCCTTGGGCCTGCAGCCACTCTGCGGCTCCAATTTAAAGGTCAGCTGATAAGCAGTTAGATTCATGCATAATCTGTTCAGCTCTGAAGACAGATGAGCGGAATGCAAAACAAAACGCCTGCAAACACTTTTGGCCTGATGGAGCTTCTCATACTTGGTTCTTCATCTTAAATGCATTTTTGGTTAGTTTGTTAAAAAATTTTGAAGACTTTTTGTGATAGTTTGTTAGTTGGTAACAGGAAGAATTGATGGGAGAAAGGATTCTGTCTCTAAACTGCTCAGAGCCTGAGGTTGGCAGGATGCTGAAAATGAAATAGCACTTGGCATCTTTGCTTAAAGACTGCAGCTTAAGGAAACACCTCCTGGACTGTTGCAGTGCAGAGGCAGCAGACCCGCTGAATTACTCAAAGTCACGTCAACACTGTAGCTTTACTGCATTATTGCCCCTCATTGCATCACCATGATGTCAAATATCACTTCAGCTGGCGCGAATGTGTCTCTGTATGTCCAACGGGTCATATTCTAGGATGTTTTTGACTTCTGCAAAGTTACCACAGGATTTTCTCAGAATGATGAATCCTGTGATATTTTTACTGCAGCATTTTTACAGTTTTAAATGGATGGATTAGCGTAGGTGAGGAAGACCAGGTTTGCTGCATTAATCTGTATAGAAAAGTCCCTTTTATTATGTTGTGTATTATGGAATCAGAAGTTCTGGATCTCAGCAGAGCTGCTCTGTTCTAATCCATGCAACATACAATTATTTAATTGGATGAATTATGAGATTACTCTTTCTCCCTCTGCCTCAGTGAGATTAGCGTCACTGTAATTAAGAAATTCTGAACAGTCTGACACGATTGTCCAAACTTCAGACACATTTCTAAGCTTTTATTGGTACAGGTGATGCTTGCTCACCGGTTCTGCGTTTGCTTCCACCGTTGACACGCGCATCATTTTTGATTTAAAAAAAAAACCCAAAACAAACAAACAAAAAAAAGCAAAGGCAAGCTCGTCCGGGTGCACATCCCAGCGTGCGGAAGCTCTCTTGCAGCTGCTCGCTGCATCATTGTGTTTGACATCTCCACAGGCAGCCTGTGACGAACGCCGGCGTGTTTGTCCGGCCCGCTTTGGATCAGCATTCACACCCTGCGCCAGGTCGCCTGTCAGCTCCCATAAGCAGCCACACTTTCAGCAGCCGGCCAGCTGCTGAAGGTGTGACAAAACACACAGAACAAATAACAAGTAGAATTCCCACTGTCTCCTCAAATGGTGGACATGATAACCAACACAAAATCTAGCATTCCATTAGCTCCCTTGTTGGGTGTAGTGGAAGCAGACATCAGCCAAACCAGTGTGGTCCAATGACCTAATGCCTAATACCACTGATGGGACTGATTGTGACCCAAGTCTGTTGTAAACCCGTCTCTTATATCTCTGTGCCACTACGGAAGCTCCCCCTGTTATTGTCCTTCCTCAGCAGGTTTCTCAGACAGAAGTGACCCCCCATCTTACACCCTCGCTCAGGCATGTCAGCTCCCAGCAGCAGCAACCCCTCACGCTCTCCAGTGGCTGCAATTGGACCTCATTCTAACGTTTTAATACACACTATTTCTCAAGAACCCCCTAAAGCCCAGAACAACATCCCACTGTATTTAGGCAAATCCTCTGAATGTGGTTCCAGCCAAGTCTTGTCTCACGTCCAGGCAACAATTTTTCTGCTCGCTTCTATCCGTAATGTTCCCATCTGGCTCCGTGGCTCATGTTGCCATATGCATCACAATATTTTAAATCTAGAGTTTACCACCGTATTTGTTTGATGAAATGCACAGATACCGAGGAAATGTCGCTGCCTTTGAACAAAATAAATCAGTGCTTGAAGTTTAATTAGGAAGCTTCATATATATTTACTGTTTATATTTGCCAGGAAAATATTGTAATTGTTTTTTTCTAGTTATGATAATAATTCTTTTAGATCTTTTAGGTTTGTTTTTGTCAGCGGCATTCAAAATATGTCAACAATCCAGTCAGGCGGATGTTGGTTTATCGCGTGGACCACCCAGTTGTCGGACAGACGTCAGGTCACAGAGAATAAAGGCTCTGGTGTTTACCCAGATGGTCTGTCTGAGGTTTTCAGCAGAAGAACCAGAACAGCTCAGACAGACATCCACACTTGATCGCATCACGTCCCATTCCTGAATGAGCTCCATTCTAAGGTCTTCCATTAACCTATGTAGCTGTTACATAGAAATCTGTATATCAGATCTGTTTTTTTTTCTTTTTTTCAAAGTAAGCATTAAAACCACCAAAGGCTTTTGATTATCTATTCTAAATTTACCTGTGCATGTCAGAACAGTGTCCGAGCAGAACAATGTTTAACAATCAGATAACATACTTGAATAATCCCAGGAGATCACCTGCTTCTCTGAAGTTGCTGTGTGCACACTTTCAGTTTTTTATTCCGCGTAGCCCATTTGCTGAGAGCCCTGACCTCTTTGTTCTCTTCTGCGCACCACCCATAATGCTGTTTTACTGTTGACCTCAGTCGCATGAATAATTCACTCTGCCAATGCTCGTACCGCCCTGACCCGCCTCATTTTCTCTGCCCACCTGGGACACTTTACAGCACACCTGCAGGAGTATCACCCATCTCTCCGCGCCACCTCCACCCATCAAATATTTAGCCACTATGGATGGAGGAGCGAGTTCGTGGTTTTCAGGCATCTCCCTCATCCTCCAGGTTTCAGCTCTGTCTCTCCACATCAGAGACAACCAGGAGGTGGAATAAGGGCCTCAGATCGTCACGGGGGACAAGAGCTTCGCTCTGAGAGGGAATGATTCGACAGTGAGCTCAAGCTTTCAGTTCTCATAAAATAACAGTGGCCTCACACCTCCAGTGATGGAGCGTCACAAATCAGCTCTCGGCAAAGAAAGCACAAAAGGCTGAAATATGACACACTCTCTGTCTGAGTGGTTGTGTATCGGCGTCCTGGCGGTGGTCGATATGCTTGTCATTCAGGATGAAGTGAAGGATAGGGGCGAGTGTGTCCACACACACGTCTGACTGCAAAACAGCAGATTTTCACCCTGTGGAGTGTTCAGCGGAGCCTTTGTTCCTCTGTGACTCTTTTCACTATTCTGCTATCTGGCCGCTTAGGCGTGTGTGGGTCTTTCTTTGTGTGGGTTCAGGGAGGTGTATTCTGCACCCTCTGTGTTTTCCTTTGCTCTCACCTCCGTTAATGACATATGAAGGCAAGCTGCTGTGTAGGTCACATGACGCCTGACCCATGCGTACGACAGGCTGACCCCCACACCGCTGCCCTTTCTTGGAAGGTCTTTTAAGAGGGCAGCTTTGACCACCACATCTGATGTGTGCAGACGTGGATCCGACTGCCGGGGCGCTACACCCTGAGCTGAGGCAGCAAAGAGAAGTCCAGGTCAGCAGAGGTTACCAGGGACGACGGCATCTCGAGTGTATCTCTTTAGCTTGAGAGTTGGAGTTGAGCTGCTGATAAACACACGCGTCAGACCCTGGGTCACCTTGGCCCAAGGGACTCTGACGCCACACTGATTCATTCAGACATATTTAAATGTCCTTTTGATTAGATCATCATTTATATTCTTGATCTAAAACCTCTAATAACCTAAAATGATGGGGATTAAGCTGTTCCCACCTAGTGCTTGTGATGTTTATATTTTTTTACGTATACACCAATTCCCACATGATTGTGTGCTTCTTCCAGCCTGGGCAGCAGTCAGCACAGCATCGGCTTTTATTAAAGAGCTGTAATAAGTGAGAGCCATCGTGAGCCAGACATCCTATTGATTATCTATAAAAGGCACTCAGTAGGGACGTGTCCTGAGCCATAGATAATACCCCACATATGAAATCTTAACTTGGTCCCTGGTGTTCCCTGAAATGAGGTCCAGGGTATTTACATATATGTTTAATCAAACCCAATAATATACCCACACATATATATTGTTAAATAGACAGACTTTTATTTATTGTCTTTTAATCACAAACAAACTTTGCCTGAGAAACCAGCCATCACAGAGACGACTGGCTCTGATAATGGAGCCATAATAAAATGGCTTTTTAGCCCGAGCATCACAGTGCACTCAGCGAGCACGTTTGCAGGAACGATCAATCATGTCTCCTCGCTCAGATGGTACAACATGTACATTATATATAGCAGTTATTGATTTTCAACATTTTCCAGCAGCTAATTTGAATCCAACGCTAATTGGGAGCGAGTGCTCTGATCAGAATATGTCTGTGTTTTTTGAATTTCCAACCGCTTTTAACATACCGTCATCCTGCTATTCCTGGTCACACCATCAATCAGGGTGGGAGTGTGGTCGCGCCGCAGCACCCTCGGGCAGAAAACACATAGCAAGCGTAAGTACAGCCAGGTTCAGAGGCCCCGCTGAGGCTGCAGAGTGGTTGGTGAGACTGAGGAGTCACCTCATCACCGGTGATCCGTAACATTGCCCTCTTAATAAACACGGTGGTGCGCCGTATTATACACACACACGCACACTAACGCATGTGCAAATGTCTCCGACAGTTCATTTCAATGCAAATAAGTGTTCACCTCTCTTTTGAGAGGAGAGTTAGGCACGCTGCATTTTGTCTTTTTATCTTATAGGAATCTAAAGGGTACAGTGAGCTCTCAGGCAAAACCAGGCAGCCATGAATACAACGCGTCCCCTGCTGCAACTGATTTATTGAGTTTTATGTTGAGCACCAGCCATTTTGGTCCTGGTTGTTGGATTTGCTTTTTGTTCATGCAGAAAGAGGTAATTCTGTTCATGGTGAATGATGTGCATTTATGCTGAGCTCAGTGTACTGCGTGATTTCATTGTTTAGCATCACCGGCGCATCTGTGCTGATAGATCGGCAGCGTACTGCGTGCCTGCGATCTTCACTGATCGAGTCCTCCATCCCATCCTCCGGCCTTTGTTTCTGACAACAGAGGCTGCTCGCTTCATCCGCTCGATTACAGCCAATTAGATATGTCCACCATCTTCCATTAATTACCATCAGCACTTTTGCTGGAAATAGGTCTGAACAAGCGGTGACCGTGGATGTGAAACTGACCCAAATACATCCAGATGAGCTTCCCTTTTTTTACCAGCCCTCATCAGCACAGGCCTGTCAATGAACCCGCCAGCCTCTCACGCAGATTCCCTCTGCAATGCATAGTGCCATGTTAGCATCCATGAGCCTAGAATGTTTGCGTAACAGAAATTCAGGGATTGCATTTGGGTGCATGCGTGCATCTGGCGATTTCTGTGCAGGGTTACTTCAGGTCAAATGTCACGCAACTTCTCCAACTCTCAGGGACACTTCGTCTGTAGCCAGATCTTTGATGTAGCAGCATCTATTAAGGCTGTTGCACAAAGGCTGTCAGTCAAATTTTAGGAATAGTGAAAACATCATCAGTCATGTTTTTGGAGTTTTAAGAGAATTTACCCTAAATCTTATTTTTTTCTTCTCACAGTAGAGCTGCTTCGGCTGCTGTTGACAGCAGAGTAAAGGCTGAGATGAGGAGCAGTGACGAGGTGGAAGAATGGGAATAAAAAGTTCTAACCTGCTGTTTGTGCCCGGGGGACAGTAATGTGCATGAGTTTGTTGGTGTGCGCACATGCGAGGCTGCTTTGCAGCTCTGTGAGTTCCATGGTTGTAGAAAACATTTTGCAAGATCAAAGTGCTAAACACTTCTGACGACCAGGAGTGAGCCAGCCGCTTTTTCTCTCTCTTTCTCTCTCTCTCTCTCTCTCTCTCTCTCTCTCTCCCTCACACACACACACATGCACCACCACACACACACACACACCATGTCAGTTGGCCCAGCCTTTTTCCTGCATATCTCTGGGGATTTTACAACTCTGAACTCACCCAAACATTCCACCTGAAATGGGCTGCCACCAGCTTCTGAGATAAGGAGGATGTAGTCGCAGCCCCCCAGCTCTCAGCAGCCTCAGCGGCAGCAGAGTGGTATCAGCTGGACCGCAGCCATGCCACTCTCCCGCACTATCTCTCTCTTCCCTCCCCCCGAGGTGCTCTTTGACAGAAATAATTGAGGTAGGGAGGTGGTGGGAGGTTAATGAAGCACTCCCAACACAAGGCTGACCTTTCCCCAGCCTCAGCGCAAATCATCGCAGCACAGTTTTTTGGACATTTTTAAATGAAAGCCTTTAAATAATTTATCTAACTATAGTTCCCGCAAGGCTCTTCATTAGAGATTGGCCGTGACATTTCGCTCCTCCCCCCAGACTCAGTCTTTCGGGCCTCACATCCAGCCCAAGGATATCACTGTGGATTTCTCGTTCGCCTTTGTCTATCTTCTGATACGTGTTGGTGTCTGTGTCACACACTGTGCTTTATCCTCTCTCAGTCTGTCTGTCCTTTCCCTCTCTTTCCCCCTCTCTCTCCCTCTCTCTCTCTGACATTAGTGACATTAAATATTGATCTGGAGTATATCTCACACAAGGCTGTGAAATGACAGACAGGCGTCACAGCATGGGATGGAATTCTGTCAACCCGTAGAGGAAATGGAGCCTGTTACCACACACACACACACTCACGCGTGCACATTGGGGCCTAGCTCATCAAATTAACTGCACAAACAGCCACGTGTCCACAATCCCTCCTGTATTCTTTTGTCATTTGAGCCTTTGTTCCTCCACTGTGATTCGATGCACAATAACTTGCACATTGCCAAATAATAAATGATTCCTCTATGGCCAGCTTGTGTCGGATGAGGTAAAAAGACAGTTTGAGAGGGGAAAGCTTTTTGTGAACCAACCGATAGGCTAATGATTGAAGGCGGAGCACGTCCGAGCCGACATAAATCAGCCGCCACCAAGTTCCACTTCCAGTGGGCTGGATAAGTGTGAGAGACAAAACAAACCAGATCAGATACGTTCAGGGGAGAGTGCTGTCATCTCACATGAAATGCAATTCATCAGGCCCCATTTGTTGATGAAACACAGAAAAATGAGATGCGACAACCGTTCAAGTCGTACAATATTGGTATCAGTGGGGTTCTTTTTTCCCCTGATGCAGCGCATGAGGTTCTGCAGAAGCCCGGCCTCCCCTGGGGGCTGCAGGACAAGGCGGCACTTGTCTCAATCACTTTGGAATCCCCCAAAATGACAAAATAAATGTGCTCGGACCACCTCATGCGTTGTCTTGGGTGTTTTCTCATCAACCTGGGAGGTAAAATAAGCATCCAGATGTCCATGTTGACATTTTGCACTATTAATTTTCGCTTTTAAAAAAAAGCGATGGGAGTCTAAATTCTGTGATTGTTATTACCACAAGTCGACAGCCTCATAAATCTGACATTTGAAGAGTAAATGTACTTGACTTACACTGCTGAGACACATTTGTGTCTCCTCCTGACTTCAGTGTGTGTTATGATTCATGATCATGAACATGACTCCAGTGTGAGCATCATGGTTTCATTATTTACTTCATTAGTCAGGAAGTTGCTTTACTCTCGTTATGAATCTTGTTTCTTCTGCATCTCAGCTAACACTTTGCCTTCTGTTCCCCCAGCCCGTCTGCCTTTCTGATGCTCACAAATTTTACTATCAAGACAAAGGAAGGGCAGATTTACTGGCCTATTGAGCCGAGCTGGGCCTGGTTTACAGCGTGCGCTGTGAGCTGGATTCATTTTCAGTGCAGCAGGGAGGTCTAAAAGAGGAACGAAGGATGATCTGAGGGTTGTTAGCTTGTGCTGCAGAGGATGCAGACAGTAGTACCTGGAAAGAACTGCTTCATTAACTCTTGAGCTCTGTGTCCACACTGTTTAAGGGAAGCTCGCCTTGCAACACTGCTGTTCTTGTTTTACAGGGGTTTTCATTTTTTCCCTTCTTTTTTTGGCTTCTGTCTTTTTTTCCTGCTTTTTCTTCCTTTATTTTAGTGTAGGTTTGGAGGCATCCTGCATAAGCTGTTGTTTATCACTCTGTCTCTCGCCAGTTGACATCCTCCCCATAGCTATTGGTTTATTCATCACAATGGCAGCCGAACATATGATGGCTGTTGCTTTTTGTTCTTTTTCTAGTTGCCCCTCGCAGTAATAATTTACCTTTTTGTTAACCGGCTGATGTAAAGTGGGTTAATCTTTTCATGGGAGGAGAGTCTGCAGCTGAATTTGTCACCGGGTGTTTGCTAATGAATCGGGCTTGTATCGTTTCCATTTGAAAAGTGACATTTTGAATGTGGGTGTGAGACTAATTTCAACCCTGCGAGGGTCCTCAAGGATTAAGCTGCTTTTGACCTGATAAGCTTATTAAAATTCTACACTAATTACAACAGGCCAAGTTTTACTGTCAGTGGATGAGAACAACAACAGGTCCCAGAAGCAGCAGCAGCAGGAGGAGGAGAGACAGGTGGAAAGATGCCCGTCAGGATGCGGTGCACTTGCACACTGGTACGAAGGCCCTAGCCTATAGTAAAAGACAACAGAGAGAAAC
>CAAE01015019.1:1536274-1623833 GCA_000180735.1 Tetraodon nigroviridis
TTCTCTGTGACTTGTCGGGTGCTAAACTGAGGGTAGTATGTGATTTGGGGCCCAATATTTTAGAATCTCCCTGTGCAACCAATCCTTCAGCCGCCCACACACAGCACTGTGTTGTTTGCATCTCTGCTTAGATTAAATCTCAGACAGGGCCAGAATATTTATCCAACAAGGTAACAGGGTCTCTTTTCCTTTATCATATTTTGCAGACCTGACCAGCTCTCTGCTCACACTCTGCTTCTTTTTTATCCTCTATCACTTTTGTTTTGTGCCCTTTTGGTCCACTTCTTTGTTCCATGGAACTGGCCTGGTGCACGCATGCTCTGTCTGAGCGTACACAGGCAAGCACCGGCACTAACATGCTAAGTGTGAGAGGGATTAGCTTCCCATGTGCTCGGACCTCCATCACATATTTCCCATCTCCTCTCACTGCTGCTGCATGAGTGTGAAATGGAATTACCAGCGTACCTCCATTTGTCCTCTGTGTCAATACGAAACATCCCCCCTAATCCTGCCGTAGAGCCCTGGTGAGTCACCAAGTAACTCCACTCCGCTATTGTCTAAAGCCACTATAGCCGAGAGGCTTGCTCATTAACCGGGCCTTTCCAGGTGGACGTCGGCGGAGCAAAAGGCTGCACGTGTGATCCTGCAATGTTTACATGTCGTTTATTGGATCTGCATGTGCTCCTAATCTCATTTGTATGTATGTGTTTTTAGTTTGGAGACATAACATGTGTGTCTGTCTGTGTGTGTGTGTGTGTGTGCACACTGCCTCTGGGTGTGCAGAGCAGAGCAGACTAGAGATGAGTGGGTTGGCCCCTGGCACACATGTGCACCTTGGGGACCAGTAGCGGCTGGCGCCAGCAGCTCTTTGACTCTGATTATCCCCCCTCGTCCTCTGAAGGCGGAGCCCCTCAGGAGCCATGATGGCAGATGTATGTGCACGCCTGTTTTGGAGGCAAAACTGCGATACCACTTGTGCAATTTTACACTGTGATCAAATTGCTTAGGTGTCTGCGTTTAAATGGTGGAAGTATGTGAGTGTGTGTGTGTGTGTAAGTAAGTGCCCACCACGTGAGCAGTGTGTCCTTGCAAGGTCAGGATTGGGGCGGTTCCCTCCACTGGGATGCAGCTTCAGCGTTTGTCCCGTTCTCTGCTACACTATCTACTGTACCCCTGCTTCCACCTGGCTGCTGCCGTCTCTCTGTCTGTCCATCCATCACACTCTAAACCCTCCCCCCTAATATGGACACAGCCAAGGAATCGATCGGTGGTCTCAGCCTCTCAGCTCCAATCTCCTCCTATTTTTTATTCTCCAGAACACTGATGCGCTGATGGTCCCCCGGAGGGTCACGTCGTGGTGCAGCTAACACGCAGATATCAGACACTGATGCATTATCACAACAGGAGGGAAGAGCGCGCAGACTCGGCCACACGTAGCCCACAATAAGGCAGAGCTCATACATTATGAATGCATGCAGGCCGGAGCGAGATGGAGTCACAGATGCACATTAATTTAGGCAAACAGGCGCTCACAGACGTGCTGGGGGAATCTGCTCTGACTCAGCAGATTATGTGCACAGCTGACATTTCCTCCCCAGAAGTGACAGCGCAGCTTTAGATCAGGGAGGTTAGGTAGCCAGAACCAAGGAGGGAGGCACCGAAGACTTTGTTGGGGCAAAGTTTTGCGACATTGATATTCCCGCTTCCAGCCATGATTGTCAGGAAGAAAAAAGAGTGGCAGGAAATCTGCTGCACGCTTTTTACGTCGCCATGGGATTTCCTCTGGATGAGGAGGACACGTCCTCTTCATTTTTCAAAATTCTGTTTTGGCATCTGTAATTTTTATAGATTTAGTCTCTGATGAGTGAATTAAGTTTGTCCTTTCAGGCAGCAGACCGGCTGTTTAAACACAAGTAAAGATGGTTTACTCGCCTTCAGGCTGCAGATGTGTGTAACAGTGTCTCCACTTTTTTTTGAACAGATTTTTAGGCAAATTCACCTCTGTTGGAAGTTTAAAGCTTAAGTTTCAAAAAAAGTTCTCATCTTTTAGTGTGTTTTTGTGTAACACTGTTGGTCTCTGTTCCGCCCACACTCAAATCTACAAAGCAGATTCCATCACCAATACAAGTACTACCGAAATATCAATGTTTTGTCTTTATTTCTTTTGATTTTTCTTTTCGCAGCAGAAGGCAGCGCAGACTTATATCAGCCGGCTGCCAGTTGGATTTAGAGTTAGCTCTAAATGCTGCTGCTTTAATATGGTAACAGTTTTAAATCTGTTTCAAGTGATTTCCCTCCCATTAAATGTTGGCCATCTTGACTTTACTTAGAGTCTGGATCCTGAAAGCTGCCTTTCATCAGCTTAAGTCTCCCTCAGATGTGAGCTTTTTTGATGTTGCGTTTGGTTGAGGAACTGAGGTGAATGATGATAACAGGGAGACACAGCGCCTGTGTTGCATTTAAAGTCTGCATATTAAAGACAAAACTCACCTGAATGAAACCTGCCAGTTGGGATAATGAAGAGACAAGATCAGAGTTGTAAATGAGTGCCTCAGACAGAGGTGGCGCCATTAAAGTCATAATCTCAAACACCCACAAGAGTTTGAACTCAATCAGCCAATCAAAAAACAGTTTCAGCGCTTCAGTCTGCACAATCACTGCTTATTATCTGATCTTTGCATGTTTTTTTCTCTTTCTCTCTCTTATTCTTTATGTCCTGCCTCCCTCCTCTTCAGCAGAATGGTCCTTGTAAACATGGTCCTGCTCAAGGTTTCTTCCTGGTAAAAGGGGGTTCTTTCTCACCTCTGCGTTTACCTGGGTGTTCGCCTTACAGAGGCGCTGTATAAATAACACTGACCTGACCTCAGTTGGAGCAGCAGAGTCTTAGCTGGACCTCGCTTCTGCTGCTTCCTCCAAGAAAGATGCTGGGTGGCTCATCCATCTGCCTTTGATTTGATTAGATATGAGTTTTTGAAAAATGAAGACAGGCAGTAGCTTCTTTTAAAGTCTCCTTTGAAAGGTGGGCTGAGATAAAGTGATTGGTTTGATACACACACACACACACACACACACACACACACGGTGATCGCGGATGACAGGCTTTCACTTTTAAAGGACTGTTATAGAAAAGCCCCATTACAGCGCAGAAGGTTTCAACCTCAATTATATTGAGGATATATGGTAGTCAAGCTGCTAATGAAAATGGAGGAGAGCGTCGACACCAGCAAACAGCCTCCTGTGAAAGATGGGGAAGAAATCTATTCTGCTTAGAAGGAGCAGCACTTTTTCTCCTCAGATGGCCACGGCTTTAATGAAGAGCTTCCATACCTAAGGGGATGATTCAGGACAAAAGCATCAGGAAACATTGAATGTGGCCCTAATAGTAGAAATTGGGGAATAGGCTGTGTGTGTGTGTGTGTGTGTGTGTGTGCGCGCGCGCGTGCATTTCTAACCAACACAAGTATTTCAGTTATTTTTAGGTATTATATACACATGACTGGGTCCACATTGTACTTTTGTACATTTTTAATTTGCAATTAATTTAATTTATATTTATTTCTGGTTTAGTGTTGGTTTGCATGGAAAGCAAGTTTAAAACCAGAAGAGAACCATGAAAATGATACTGAAAACTTGGAACAGACGTCATGTAGGGCAGCTGAAGTGGTTTTATTTCTTTTATTTGCTGATTAATATTGTTCGGCTGCCCTCAGAGGCTGAAATAAATTCTATTTAAAACCGTGAGAAGGTGTTTCTTTTAGACAATATGCAATCAGGTGTTGTTTACACTACCGCTATCCTGTAATCGAATTCAATCAAGGGACCTGTCCTTGGCCATCTGTTTTACTAACGCTTAAAACAGCAATTTGTTCGGTTAATCATGTTCCATAACTGCAGGTTTCAGTCAAACTGTCTGATACACACAAAAAGAACGGAAAAAAAACACTCGTCTGGATCTAATGTCTGCTATTACACAAAGCTGCTCGAAATATAGACAGAAAGATGCAGCGACTCAGGTCAGAGCTGCCAAAGATCAGGCTGGGGTTAATACAGCCAGCCGCAGGGAGATGGGGATAAAAGAGCGAGAGACAGGAAGGATTGAGATGGAGAACTCGGATTTAGGGCTGTGCCGCGCCGCCTCAGACACCGCTCACTGGTGTGAGACTAACCTCCGGAGGAAGCCCAGGCAGCAGGGGGTCACCGAGGTCGATCCAGGGCTGGGTAGCCGCTGCCAAATTTCTGATGAAGAGGGAAGGCAAGTGGTGATCTGTACTAACACCCAATGTCACACACATGTTAGATTTAGTTTCACACCACTCTGGGTTTTTTCTGCTCAGAGGCTCCACTGCTATTTCTGCTGCATAGTGAGTAAAGTCTTGGGGTCTTTTGTAGAAGTAGCCTAGCTAAAGGAAGCCTCTGCTGCATGTGGTACCCTCTGTCTGCTGGCCTGTGCCTGATGATGAAGTTTTGAAATGAGTCGTGTGAGGAGGACTGCAGCCAGCGATGGTTTTATACTTCTGCTGTTTTATGCAGCGGTTTCTCAGTCGTGGCCCTCACGACTGGTGGATAAATGTTCAATTAAATCTCTGCATCAGCTTTCGGCATGGAGATGACGCTTGAGGCAGTTTCGGAGGAGTCATTGAAATAAAAAAGCCTTTGGTGTTGACCTCGGTAGGAAGGAAAATAGTCTTGCTTACGTGTCCTGATTGATGTTATTTTCCTCTTGTTAACTACAAAGATGCTACTTTCATAGACGGAATTGGAGTCGCTGCCTAAGTGGCCTGTATTTAAGCCCTCAGCCCTTCCCATTATCCTCTTTGTCCACCTCGATTAGCCACTAAAGGTTAGAGAGTAATAAAAAGAATTTAAAGAGCGACGACAAGGTCAGACCAAGTGTGTTCGCCGTCTCTTCCATCCAGCCAGCCGGCCGGCCAAAACCACACAAGCATATGCTGTGTGTGAAACTGAGCAGTGGGGGGTAGATGGAGAGGGGTGGGGGGGTGTAATCTTCCCTACCGGGCTCCAAACTGGATGGCTGTGCCGGTTGCTCTATTTCCACCAGGCAGGGTACTCTGTCTAGGCGACAACAGCTCAGCAAAATTCAAACTTGCAGCACAAACAGAAATGTGGGATTAATCAGGGTTGAACAAGAATCATCCGCAGGTGGATGACAAGTACGAAGGAGAGATGGAGGGGAAGCCTGCAGACAGACGGGAAACCGCGTTAATCGGCACGCCACGGCATCTCCTCTGTGGATCCGTGCGCTTTTGAACTTTTCAAAGAGAGGAAGCCAAGGAAGGACCGGCCACTCTGTAAATGTCAGTGAGTCAGAGCAGCGCCAGGCCTGACAGCCTCGTGCCATCGCCTGCCACTCACTCTGCCCTGCTGCTGTTTATTTTTCTCATCTCTTCCCCCCACCGTCAGTGTCCTGCTGCCCTCCACCCTTCTATTATTGTCTTTTACCTCTACCTCACCAGCGCCCGGAGGAAAAAACCACATCCTCTAATAGACACAGGCTATACGCTTCAGTAATTTTTTTCTCCATTTCTCAGAAGCTTCTCTGAACCTGAATCCACAAACGTCTTCTCGTCACGCATTACTCACTTTCATTGACCATCCAGGATTCCTTCTCCACAGCTTTGTTTTGTCATTTGTCACTAATTTACTATCCTACCATTGTTCTACTTGTAATTAGATTTGTAATTTTTTTTTCCTTCTGTAGAGTTGTTGTTTAATTTCATCCTTCAAAAACATCTTCAATTTCCAGGGGAATTATCAAGGGAGGGACTTTTCATTTAATTTGGGCGGAAATTAATTTGGCAGTGCGAGAAATAGGATACTTGCTAATCTGGTTAGGCCAGCTTGTACTCTGCACCGCATCAGACCAGCCGTTTCTCTGCTTTACAGGAAGACGTGAGGGAACAGAGGAGTTCCCCACCAACCTTCTGGTCCCTCAAAGGCTCTTAACCTCCACTCATTTCACTCGCCAATGAAGACAAAAACAGGAAACGAGCATTTCAATGATGGTGTTAAGAGAAAAGTAAGGCCCACATATCCCATCATGTACAGCTTGTAGCTGACGGACTGATGCCTCCCAAATGTCTTTTCTTTTAACCAATGTAAATGGATGACATTTTCAGCTTCAGAGCTCATCAGAGCACTCAGACTTCCTTATTCAGAAGACACTCAGCTCATATTTCCCATGATGAAAAAGGTGTTAGTGGCTGGAAGAGCCGCTCTGCCTGGTTGGGCTTTAATAGCCAAACGCTGATTTTAGGGGAGAAACTTTATAATGAGATGTGAATGAACTGTGTGTGGCATTGTGAGGGGAAATAGGCTTGTATTTATAGCTGCCTCAGCGGTAGTTAGCTCATCCTTTCTTTCCTGTGTCTATATGAAGATGAACTGAGAGCTGTGGCCCAGCTCAAAGTGTGAAAACATGTATCTGGCGTTAGCGACGTTGTTTTTCCTCTGATTTCGGTGATGTGGAACCAGCGCGGTTGGAAAATGCAGTCAAACCAGAATAACTGGGAGCTCAGTATGTGTCCCTCCACTCGTCCCCATCCCTCCCGGCCATCTTCTCTCTCAGGCCTTTGGGCTTTTGTGTGTTTGTCTGAGATATGTGCTCGGGCGCCGCCCACTCTGCCCATTCCTCTGCAGTCCACCCACTGCTCATGGGCGCTAAACAAATTGATTTGGCTGTTGATTATTCGGAGGGCACATTTTCCTAACTTGACTCCGGCCCTCCCTCTCCTACCTCGAACCCTTGAACCCGCCCCCGTCCCGAAGGAGGCCCATGGCTGGTGTAGATGCAGGCACGCTGTAGCAACAGTGCAACCTTTCTCCCGAGGGAGCCCCTGAAAGAGCAAAGAGATGACTGAGAGGCTGAGATATGGAGACAGAGAGGATCCGCTGCTAACAGAATCGTTCCGTTCACTTGGAACAAGGCAAACATTCATCCGACCGTCTCCCCCATCAGAACTGATGAGCTTCATGCTCTTTTCAGTCACATTATGCTCGCAGCTACAAATCACACTTGTGTGTCGACTCAGACACAGTAATTGTGTTAACTTGCAAGCGTTTGATTATTCCTACCAGTCCTCAACGCATCAAGGCACAGGGAAGGCACCACGAGCTCGCACCAGATCCACGTAAACTAATAATGAGCATTCAAGAAAAAGATGTGACACCGAGCAATGAAGCATTCATCAGAGGGAGCCGAGCCGAGGCACAGCTGCAGGCGCACTCTCACTGGTTATTAATAAATATGATCTTCACCGCAAATGACTAATCGACTCCTGTGCGAGCATGTCAAATTCTCTTTCCCCTGAAGATTAGCGGGTTAGAAAAGTAATATTCTTACAAAATGACCATATCCAGAGATCAGACGTACCCACTATTGATTTACAATGCAGGGCTGCAGCAGCCATGCCGCTGTTAAAACCACGGGTGTTATTAACTCGTTAGTTTCCACCTGATTTGATTTGTTATCTACTTCGAAAAAAGTAGACTTATTTAGGACACTAGTAAAGATTCGCTGAATTAATGATTCTCCCCAATGATCCTGCAACATAAATTTCTTCTTTTCAGATGCCTGCATAGGACATAAAAAAAAATAGATTAAATATTAAAAAATATTTTTTAATAGCATATTAAAAAAATTTGCAACTACGTCAAACTATCAACAATCACAGCCACTCTCATCAAAGTCTTAATAGCCAGCCAGAGAAGGGCAATAAGCAAAAATGAGCTATAAAGTAAATGAGTGTTATAAAGAGGAAATGAGACACTGGTGATTAATTAACTACTCCTCATCCTCACAAGGCCTGAATAATCCCGCGCCACCATACAAGGTTTTGCACTCTTTCAGCCATGAAACATAGATCAAGAGGAAAGTTGGAGCGGGTGTGTGTATTATGTCGGCCTGTGGTTGATTGCTGTGAAACCAGAGAAATGTTGAGGAGCAGGAATGGCTTTGGGGAATATTTATGATGCAGTTCATCCTCTTGATGTGCCCAGGCTTCATATCATGCAAATGAATATGTCCCAATGTATCTAGAATTTTTAAAAAGGGCTGTTCTCGGTTGGTCCTGGTCTGCTGTTCTGTTTGGTATCAGGCTGTGCAGAGCCCCGCTTCCTTTCATCAGGGAAGCTGGAGGAGTCGTCTCTGTCACACGTGAACCATAGAGGTCAAATCATCTTCCCCCTTCTCTGGTAATTCTTTTCATCCTTTCTTCATCCTTTTTCCTTTCTGCTTCTTTCCCTCTCCAGCCTCCTGAAGTTCCCATCAGGCTGCCTTCCGCTCTCGCCTGACACCGCCGCCACAGCCAGGTGGGTTTCTCTCAGGAATGTGGAGCACTGGCTGCCCTTATCTCTGCACTAATCTGTACACACTGACTTCATTTATGTTTATTTGATGCAAATTTCTATCCTTTTGAGGTTTTCCTATTGACCTTGTACGTAATCTAGCTCCACAAATGGCTGGAACACACCATGTAATCAGTTGTTGGGTGGCCTAGCATAGTTTAACTAGCACTGATTGCTACACTATTACCCTCAGTTAGATGAGGGCTGTGCATGCGTTGATAATGATCACACACACACCTACACACACACACACACACACACACACACAGTTACCCTGCATGCACCTGTTGTTGATTGCTACTTAAGATTAGGTGTGTGTCCTGGTAACAGTCACGTATGCTGTGGCTTTATCTAACTGAGCCTAGTGGGAAAACAATCACTGCTTGTTCATTTATTGTGTTCTTTGGCATAATTGATAACATATTTCGTGCTAGCAAAGGGCCTTAACCCAGAACAGCTGGACTAGCATTCCAACTTGGTTAACCATATTGACCATGTGCTTTACATCACGGTGGGTGCGCATGGCTGCTGTGTGTGACTGGGAGAAGAGGACAGTGTGTGACCTCCTAGAAACACACACACTGATTTGAAATAAAAGTTCTCGTTTGAGAGTGTTTTCAATGGCGGACAGAGGATTTAGTGGCTGGTTCTATGAGGAGATTCCGGCTCCCAGTTGGGGAGGAGCCAAAGAGCCAGCGAGGCAGAGCCGAGCGGAAGACACAGCCCAGGTCATTTGATGGAGAGGCAGCGTGGGACAGGAACCCTCCTTGTAAACCTCTGCTTCAATGCACGCAGATGCACACACACATGCGGAACGGTCCGGCAGATTAAATGCGCTGCAGGTTGTGTGAGAGCAGACTGAACAAGCGGGATGTTGAGTCAGAGTGTAAGCCGCGGGGCAGCAAAGTCTTCCTCTGCCACTAAGTCTGCCACTGATCTCATTTCTCCACAGATGGACTCCTAACACACTCCCATCAGGGGACAAATATATTCTCCCTCTGTCTATTTTCCACACATCCCTGCACCAACAATTCATTCTCTTTATCCATCCCTCACCGCGCTCTTCTTTGCTCTCTGTGCATTCCTTTGTTTCCTGTCTCTATTCTTCTCCCATCTTTCTTTTTTCTCCCACTCACACATTCTTTTCTGCGTGTGGTGTGTGTGTGTGTGTGTGTTTTTCTCCCTGTCATCGCTACATTCTGTGTCAGACCACACACACACCATTACCTCCCCGTCCTTTTGATCAGTCACGGCCAACAGGTGCTGTAAATTGTGTCCCCTGGCGATCGGCTACCGCAGCGTCCTCCATTTGCGCCGCCCCCACCCCCCCACCCCTCACCATCGCTCTTTTTCTTCGCCCTCCCTGCCGGGTAACTCTGGCTTCTTGCCCCAGATTGGCGGCGAAGCAAAACCGGCTGCGTCTTGCAGCCCATCATTCATCCATCCTGTCACATCCGCAGCTTGGCTGGTCTCAGACAAATAGCATCACGCCAGATAATACAGCCGCAGCCAGAAAAGAGCCAGACAAATGGTCCCCTCTGTGCTGGCTTAATGGTCCTGCCTCCTGCTTGTCCAGGAGACAAAGCTCGGCCCAGGAACACAACCATCAGCCTCTAAGGAGGAAGACCTATAAGTCTCAACTGAACATGACAGGCTAGCTGCAGGTACACGCGGCACAGAGGAGATGCCTGTTGTGCTCCGATCCTGCGTACAGTGATATGTGAATAATGGAGGACAAAACAGTTAATCACATTTCACATCCCCCAATCAGATCCCGCAGAAACACAGCTGAAACATGAACTCATTTTGTTCTGCAAGAGAAGAACTTGTAATTAAAGTGTGTCTCTGCCAGTCCGTGTTCCAGTGAGGGCTGAGCAACATGAATGGGCCCGCTGCGGCCTTTCAGCTTTGACTCCCAGAATGACATTTTTCACCTCCTCCCTCGGCCCAGCAGGGGGTGATTCTGCCCAAAGCCATGGGGGTATTTCCCCTCGTCGTCATTGCAGCAGCCTTATTACGTCAGATTTTTTTTCAATCCGCTGACTTTTCCGTAAATGCAAAAATTGTTTAGGTCCTTCCAGATGCCAATTCTAAAACATCTGTAAGAGCAGATTTTCCTTTACTCGATGAGTTGTCTCTGTTCTGCATTAAAAAATCCAGCCCATTTCAAAATGAATCAGCATTAGCAATGATGTCATTTAATGGTACTTTATCTGTGTTGGCAAATTAGAACTAATGTTATTCACATCTACCCAACATGAGTGTTTAATTAAAGGGCAGAAAGAGGATAATGAGAAAAAGAGATCAGCTTCTTATTTATTAATAAATGCTCAACACTTCCAAATAACATTTAGTATTATTTATTTTCTCGTTTGAATGTGAACCTGCTCAGACTTATTGACAGGCTGGTGGGTGTTGGCAGGAAACACCTTAGGGGTCAGAATACAACCCAAAGAGTTTGATTGTTTGTTTGATTTTTGGGAGCGGGGTTCCATCAGAGGTCATCTTTAGCTCAGGAGGACGTTCACGCTGTCGTTTGTCTGTGCTCTAGCGTCATGGCCATAACTGCTGACTGCGTCCTCTGGGCGTGCCTGGCTGCGACGCTCCTCTGCCTTTCTCCTTGAACATGGCTCCTGTTGTCATCTCTGCTCCTCCAGCGTAATGAGTCAGTGTGTGATGTTGGATGTCTGCTGACAGCGTGTCCTATGACTCACGTCGGGGTGGTACTGCTGTCCCAGCATATCTCAGCACCCACCATCTCTTTCTCTGCCTTCCATTCTGGGGCTGCGTCCAACCCGGCATTTGTATGGCGGCTGCTTGGCGTCATGGATGAAAACACCTGGATTTGCGGTAATTTAGCCGTATTTCCTTGTTTCCATGCATGTTTCTGTTACTGGTAACCTGAAGGCTTAAGTTTTACGACCTTTGTAACAGTAAATAGGTTGAGCACACACACACACCTCTGTCTGCTTTTTGTAAATACCACACTTAAACACTCCTGCTTTAAGCGGCCGAGGCCTTGTAAATCTGGACAGGACCGAGGCTGCGCCGCTGCCCGTAAACCCTGCTGTGGACGGGCGTCTCCACCGCATCCTTGCAGCCACACAACCATTTCTTTTGCCCTTCAGGAATCACATGAACAAGGACAAAGAGATGGTAATTAAAAGCTAAAAATTAAAAGCTAAAACCAATAAAATGCAAATCCAATCCTTTTTTTTTTACTGTTAACATTTGTGTTTATTACTGCACCTGTTTCCGTATTGATGTGTTTGGAGATCGGCATTTTTCAGCTTGTGTCAGATTTCTGCTACTCTGTCCCGACATCCTGTCCTCTTGGTGCCATTGTCACTGTTGAGCTGAAGTTCTTTTAATCATACCACGACCCTACTCACCGTGATTTACTAGTCCTTTGAATCCATAGGCATCCACTGCAGCCAATCGCATTAAAGAGATAAATAACCCGGCCAATAAAAGTGCTGTGAGTGGGCCGAATTGGCCCTGGGACGCTCATCGTCCATTTGGTGCGGTAAGCAATGAATAGGGTGAGACGGTGGGGGGGGCTTTTAGTGGAAGGTTTTTTAGGGGTTATATTGTGATTGGTGGTGGAGGTGATGTCATGTCATCCATCTTAGAGAGCCACTTCATTAGGCTAATGGAAGGGCTGAACCGCTCACCACTTGCTCCTGTATAAAAGTGTGTGTGTGTGTGTGTGTGTGTGTGTGCGCACATCCTTTCATTGATAGCAGCCTTTAGAGCTAAAGTGGTTACAAAAACTAAAATCATTTTAGTGTTCAGGCAAGCAGCCAATCACTGCCTATGGACACAATTGTGTGTGTGTGTGTGTAAGAGAGAGAGAGAGAGGGACAGAGCGTGTGCAGGAAGGAGTGTGCGTCAGTACTACCTTTGATAATGGCAGTGTTTTCGGTGCACGTACGTGTAAGGAACCAAAGCAAACCTGGTTCCTTTGATCTTTAAACCGCTGTCGATTTTCCAAACGGCCACTCGCCACGCTTCAGGGTAATATCGGTGGTACGCTTTGATTTGTCGCTGACTTAAATTAGTGTGTCACTTCAAATGTTCCCCTCACAACGAGCGGAGGGAACGAGCGATCTGGGTTTGCTGCGGCGCTTGGCCTCCTCTCTTTCCCCATGTACAGTCAGATTCTCCAACCAGACAAGGGCTGTCTGAGCGATTTGTGTGCTTCCACTCCCCCCGTTGCCATCCACATCATCCTCCCTTTGACACCCCGTTTAATCAATTTCTTTATACTTTTCCAGAGGTCCACTCTGTTTTGTGTCATCACCCCTTAAGCCTCTGACTCTTTTGTCTCCTCCCTCCACGACGGTGTTTTTAAGCAAAACCCTAAAATGCTCAAAAAGACTGAACAAGTCCAGTGGTAAATTAATCTGTCCAGACTGCACTGTGAATTTACACTTCCTTGTGTTTGCATAAAGGCGTTAATGAAACACAATGACTACAGTGTCCAATCTGCTCTCTAATGTTTCATTCAGTAGTTTCTGAGAAAAAGAAAGAAAACTGAAGGAAAACTGCGACAGACTCAGCCCAGTAATTACTAAACCTAAACATATGGCCTCCATATCCAATGAAATGTGTAAATGAGAGGCGTCGCCTTAATAAGGTGCTGCATTCCACAAGCATGGGCACCTGCTAGCAGAGCAAAGGTGCACCAGCCAAGCTGTTTCCTCTGAATATTCATCTATTCTTATGTTCCTAAGGTCGCCCACCACCCAGGGTGGGAATAAAATATCCCCTCCTTTTATTTATTATTCCTGGCAGTCATTAATTGAATATCTCCATATGCAAAGATCTGAAGAGCTAATGACGCCCTGACATTTTCAGGCATACACGGCCTGGAAAGAGATGATGCTTATCGGATTGCTGTCAAACACATCAGAAATCAAAAGACGCGTTCCTGATGTCAGCTCCGAGAAAACATTCATCAGCTCCGTGTAATAAGTTACAACAATAATAATGGGCTCTAACGGAACCTGTGTGTCACATGAAACAAGCTAGGTGACTGAGACAAGACCATGTGATGTTGGTCAGTGTTGGTGTCAGTCAGGAGGTGGGTTTACCTTAGACAACACACTAGTGAGACCGTCACTAATTGTGTTATCTACAAGGATCTGCTGGTTCAGCCATGCTCACCCGAATGAGTGGGTCATTGCCAGACGTGCTTGTCTGGCCCTTGTGGCCTTTACCGCCTGTCTCTGGTGCAGATCGATTTTGTGCATAGCCAGCGGCCTAGCGCTACCCTTGAGGCACGCCAGCGTAAAAGATCATACCTGACGGCAACGACTGGAGCCAGACAGCACTGACGCTCTCCTCCCAGCAGGGGAAGGACCGAGACATGCAAGATGGAAAAGGCTAAGTCCTCTGTGGTGAAACGGTGCTAAATCCAAACCGCTACTGCTGCTGCGGGCACAGCACAGTTGAACAAGGAGATCTGGGATTAGCATTCAGTTATGAACAGCTGAGGGGAGAAGGGCGCCTACTAATTAGGAAATAACTAAAAAGCTGTTGCCTGTCTGGATCTTCAGGCAATAAGGACTCGATGCGACTTCTTTTGAGCGGCAATGAGCACGCTCAAGCAAAGTCAGAGTTGTGCGATTGGACGAGATGGCGCGGGGATAACCATTATCTGAGCGCTGGTAATTGAAACAATAATGGACATGCTAACAGCTTGGAAAATAGCATTGATCCATCATCCACAGTAAGACGTGCCCTCTTTGTACATTAATGCCATGACTAAATGGTGCAAACTGATATTGTTCTCGGTCACGGCTCAGTCTAGATGGCTAATTGGAAAAGAAATGGGCAAGAAAGGAGTTTTGTAAGACATGCAAGAGTGATTCCGCCACTGTCTTGGTGTTCCTCTGAATCCCTCTCACAGCTGGGGATTTCCAAGAAATGATTAGACCAGGACCCAGCACAGATTCACAGAGGAAATGTGCAACTGGAGTTCTGTTCCTTGAAATCTATGTAATGATGCAGACTAAAAAAGCCGATCAATGGAAATCTCCGAGCTTGGGTCCAACTTTGTCTTTCACATTGTTTTTGTAATTTGACTCCGACCTTGACACCTCTCCCCCACCTGGCATGTGCCGCTTTGTTGAGGCCCAACTTTTTTGAAATGGCGCTGAGCTGGGGGTCTGGAGAGTGGAGCCCAGCTCGACCCCATAAACACGTGGAAAATGAGATTGCTGACCTACAGGAAAGGTTTGACTCCAGTGAGCACAGTGAGAGGAAAATGTCGGGTGAAGAAGTGGTTTAATAAAGCCCCGCCGGCCTGTGGACTGCTGGTTCGATTGTGTTTGCTCGCATTTGAGCAACGCTTCGAAAGTTGCATTTATGTTTGCTAATAACTCAAAAGCTGATCGTAAAAAAAAGCATGGGCCCAGCTCCAGACCCGATGTGTGTGACTGTGTATGTGGGATCAGCTGGTCTGTCCCTTAGGGCAAAATCTCATCAAATGATCAGTTTAAACTCATGATTACAAGTGACTCGTATCACATCTTCCATTGTTTCCCACACATGTCCTTTCGAGGGCTCAGGAAGGGCTCGTCAGCCCTTTCCCGGATGTTCTGTCCCACAGGTTTATTGTCTTGCACCTCAGCAGACAACTGTGGCTCAGGACAAACACACACACACACACACAAACGTCACCCACACACAGACACACCTGGTGTCACCCACCTCTCCGCCGAGTGTCTTTTAATGACAGGTCTCTGTTCCGTCTCACTCCGAGGCCCTTTAATTAGAGCCCCGCTGTTAGTCACAGACCTCCTCAGGTGGCTCCATCCGCCTTCTCGCACATATGCACAAAATATCAGACGCTCACCACAACCCTTCCTATAGGTTCCTGCAGCCTCCCACACATCAGTCATGTGGAGTAATAAACCATTAATAGCAGCAGTGTTGAAGTTTTAACCTGTTGGACTCAAAAAATAAAATTAATGCTAATTTTAGAGAGCAGGGTCCCTCATAAAGTTCTCACACGGCGCAACCATGACAGCAGTTTGCAGTTCTCTGATGCACTGATGTGTTTGCAGCTGCCTGCACATCAGAGATTTTGAAGGGTGTAGCAGCGCTGCCATGCGCCACAGTCGACTAGTTTGCCACCAGTCTGGAAAAGAAAATAGGGTTTTTAGATAAAATCTGAAAAGGGGTGGAAAGTGTGTGGTGACTGGGAGGAATGAAAACTAGCACTTTAGGCTGTTTCTATGAGACGCTTCCAGACCAGGGGTCCGCTTGATTAGAAACAATGGCAGGTGTGTCTATTTTCTGTCGATTTAGTCTGGAATTCGCAGCTAAATTTCCCCAAGCTTCAGCGTGTGTGTCTGTGTCAGCCGGTCTCTGGTGGAGGAGGGGATTACAGGCAGAGAGCACACACACAACTCCTGCCAAATCCCGTCAGGAAATTTAAGATTGCGGTTAGAGCACAGCTCTGTTGTCGTCTGATAACCACCCATCAGCAGCCAGTAAATATTCCCTTTTCAAATCTGCCGTCCACATGTGTGAAAGTAGTTGAGCAGAGCCTCTCACATGCTCCTTGTCTTGGTTTGATGTGGGAAGACATGCCCTTCAAACAAACCGTAGCCCTGCATGTGTGAAAGCACATCTGAACACCAGCTTGTGTGCTGCATTGTTCAGAGCTAACAGGTTCTGATGGATCTAGCGTTGAAGGTGGAGAACGAGCTCATCGGCGCCCCCTACCTGCTTTTTCTTTGCCTCCTGTGCTTCCTCCATCTGCCTCTGCACTGACCTTTCCTCTTCCTCGGAGAAGCAAACAGTCAACTCCTGCCTCCCCCCTCTGTCTCTGTTTGCAGGGTGAGAGGTTTTTTCATGATTGTTTTTAAAGAACCCCCCCCCCCCACCACCACCACCACCTCCCCCGTTCCCTGTCTGCTCAGAGTTGCAGATATAGCCTAAAGCTCGCAAAATAAAAAGTGAAGAAATGGTGAAAAGGGGAAGAGCAAAAAGGAGAAGTTTTTTTGGCCAAAAGACATTTGCCGAGGCAGCCTCTAATGCTACTACCACCTTCCCAACACACACAAACCGTCTTCTTTCCTTTATATCTTTAAATATTGACAATCATTGACCCTCTACCTCTGCTCCCTTTTCCTTTCGATGCTCCAGGCCTCCCAGCAGCTCACAAACACACTTTGAAGGACTTAAACGCTCGGTGTTGCAAAAGTAACACTCACACACCCCACCCCACCCTAATGCTGCAGCTTTTCTTCAAATGAAACTAACTTCTTGTAATTTTTTTCTCAGATCATAACAGCGGTTCTGCCCGCACCAAATGTTTAGATTTTCTTTTTTTTTTTAGCTTTAGAGAAGTAAAACCACAAGTAAAAGTGTTTCAACACTTTTTCTACAAAGAATGAAACACACCCAGACAACATTCCTGACATCTGTTGTCACAGACTTATCATCAAACTTACTGGGTGTTTCCAGAATCGGGGCAGCCAATAATTGTTTTCTGCACTTTAGTATTTTCTTACTTTGGCCTTAAATCACGAGTTTGACACATATTCATAACATTTCTGAGGGTTTGTTTGTTATTGTTGGCAGGTTGAACTACAGAATGTTGCCCTGAGTAGCAGCTATGACAAAACGGAAAAACAGGCTGAACCGTGACGCACCAGCAGAGCAACATTCCCCAGTACATTGTTGTCGGGGGAGGGTTAAGGGGTCGCTAGGCCGATGCTAGGTCCAGCTGAAGCCGATGATGAGCAATAGTCAGAACTCGGCTGGAGGATTTCATGTGAAACAGCAGAGTGGCTCCTGAGCTGGAAGTGAGTGGAGCAGACTGATCATAGACGTGTTGCTGCTTAACAGCCCGCTTTACGGCCCTAGCTCGCTTCGTGTTTTAATGAGGAGGCCACAGACGAGCCGAGAGTAGAGAGAGAGAGAGAGAGAGAGAGAGAGAGAGAGAGGGGTGGTTCAGTCTGTCATCAAGGATAAGAGATTAGAAAAGACTGAGGGAGAATAAAAAAGAGTATAAGGGAGAAGTATGAAAGCAGTTAAATGCGTTTTTCTCTCCTCAGGCCTAATTAGGAGTGAAAAAAGGGGCTGGTGGTCCTCCTGAAAGTGCTGCTGCTCATTCGTCACGCTGCAGGTAGACCTTTAGGCAGAAGTTTTGGGATAGTTTTCACAGTCCCAGCTGCAGGTTAGTTACAATGTTACGCTAAGAGTTTAGAGGCCGAATAGAAAGCCTTCAGCTGCTGAAAGAGGAGACAAAAGCGACAAGCTAGATCACTCAGGAATGCCCCCCCAAGTCCCCCAGACTGCCAGGAGTTGTAGGAGACTTGTTAGAAGCCTTGTTTGAGGCAGGAATGTGTTGTTATTCTGCCTCAGCGTTCCCTTTAAAAGGGGACTGTGTGAGCGCAGGATGGGGGACAGTTGTTCCACCATTAGCTCAGCAGTGATGGCTGTAATTGAGCCAAATCCGAGCGTAAAGAGGGTGAGACAACAGGATGCTTCACACTTGTGGATTGTGGAGCACCGGCATGATGTCTACGATCACAAATGGGTGTTGTTGCACGTCGCAAAGATTTTGCCAGGGTTTATTTATTTATTTATTGTGAAAAACAACCCCTGAAAGCTGCCGGGCACACCGGGAGGGTGTTGTTGTCCTCTCTTAGGCTGAGCTAGCTTCATCATCACACACTGAGGAGTTTCCAACGAGCATGGAGGTTTTATTTTTAGCTGCTCCTCCTATTTTCACCGACAGTGTTCACAATCCTCGTGCACCCCTCATCCGCCTGTGATGTGTGAGTGTGCGGTTCAGTGACCGTGGCTGATGTGCACCAGCGGTGCGTGCGTGCAAGAGCGAAGCCGTGGTGAAGTCGACTGTCCTTTACGCTGCGCCACTCTCTGCAGGCGCCTCATTAAAGGTTCAGTCAAACAGGTAAAAACTCTTCTGCCATTCAGTCCCAGCTGGCCGAGACACAAGAGGACTAAATTAGATTCAGTCCATCCACTGGGTATGAAATCAGACGGAAAGATGACATTTGCCGACTCTGTCTGCAGCCGGGCGTGGCGGCGAGGCCACAGGTGGTGGCGAGCGAGCCCTGATGCCGCCCACAAACAGCCCCCCTGAGTCACCCTCTGCTCTCTCCTCCTCAGTTAACACCGGGGACGGCATCGACTACAGCCAGCATAAGAGGCAGAACATCGGCGATCTGATCCAGGAGACGCTGGAGATGTTCGAGCGTTACGGAGGAGAGGACGCCTTCATAAATATCAAATACATGGTGCCCACCTACGAGTCCTGCATGCTCAACTGAAGGAGACGAGGGCCCAACTCTGCGCCCCCCCCCCCGCTAACTCAATCATTCTTATTCTGTTACATTGCCTACGCTAACTATTTTGTCCCAACTATTAATTGTCTGTATCCGTGTTTCATTCCCGGACATACTTTCTGTGTGTATCTGCAGTGAATAACTGCTCTTTGAATGGGACATTTTTCGATGCGGAGCCTTTTGATTTCACTGCTGTGCATTCAAAGGATGAAAGAAAACTGTTTTGCGTCATACAATAGGGATCAGAAATTGAATTGACGATCCTTGTCATCTCAGATTGAATCCCTTTAAAAATAAATCCTAACTAATCAAATTTAATTCAGTGTTTAAAACTCAGTAAACAGCAAAGCGTTTAATTAGGGAGCTGGGAATAAAACCTGAGGGGTGTAGGATTTCCGGTGAGTAGTTTTATATGTCAGCCTATAAAGTGTGTGTGTTGTACATCTGTGTGTTCTGTCCTGCTGCTCTTCACACTCACTCCTCTGTGTTTGTCTCTCTTTTTTTTTTTGGTGTTGTATTGTGTTTTGTCACTGTACCCATTCTGTCACGAGCTCAGCTGGAGCGAGGGCCTGCCCGAACACGCGGAGAATGACGACCGACAGCATTCCTCCAGACAAACACGCATCCTTTGAACTGGAGTGGCGGAGTGAGCTCAGCTTTTGGGGTGAGGAACGCGAGCGTGCTTGTGCGTGACATGCTTTGTACATGACAGCATGCATGTTTGCTTTCTCTGCCAGTCAGAAACTTTATGTTTTCAAACAGATCTCCTTCGGCATTGAGTAGTGGAAAATCCTCCGCAGACACTGTGCAGCTTCTCCCAACTGTACTGCGCTGAGATACACACGAGCATATCTGACTCTGCAGGACACGAGGGGAAACAGAGTAATTGATTTCCTGCGCTGAAAAAGACTTTTGCACCGTCGCATTGTAAGTCGTGTCTCCTGCAAACGCGACTCCAGACCTGTGGAGGATTCTGTTCTCACCCAGGAGACGGGTTCATAATGCTCATATTTCAACCTGCGTTACTGAATAGCTGTTCCGCCCGGCTGAACCTGGCCGCGCCGCCATCGGCCCACTGAGAAGAAGAGGAGGTGCAGCGCAGCGTGGTTGCCTTTCAATACAAAACGCATTGATCTTTTTAACAAGTACAGCTGCATAATGAAACAAATCCATTCAGGGCAGTTGCTGCAAAAGATGTTCACTCCCTAAAAAAGGCAGTGAAAACTGTGGTTCCTTGAGCTGAGCTCGGTTGAACTGCAACAGCGAAGCCCTGCTGTCCCACGCCACCTGTCCAATTTTACCATGCCACAGGCTAGCAGCTAGCCAGCAGAGTGAGCGGAGTCAAGCTCAGCTTCACCTATTATTTCTCGACACATGAGCTCGTTAGAATTTTCATCGTTAGAAACTTTCAGCTCTCCATCTGCTCATTAAAGCCTTTTGCCTCAAGCTAGCGCACAATGTCATACAAGCCAGAAACTACCCAGAGTTCACTTCATTGTCCTTAAATCACCAGGTAGTGTGATTGCTTTGGTTTGCTTCAGTCACATCACAGACACTAATGGCCGTTAAATGCTAAATCGTGTCCGTTTCGACCTCTTCAGAAACCTCATAAAGAACCGCAACAGTCTAGAAAGAACTGCTGGAGAACGCAGCCTCTAGGCGCGCACGCTTTCACGCACGGTAAAGGATGCAGTAGCAAACAACTGTGCAAAGCTGTAATTGCTCGTGCAAGTAACAGAGCGAGGTGTGAAATGAACAGGAATGGAGGCAGCCAGCGAGGTTATTTGTTCTAACAAAGGCATCAGAGCATGTCTGGTCCAGACGCGCCGGCTGGGAAGACCAAGCGTGGAATCTCTCCCTCATTTGCCTCTGTGCTCAGAGGTGGGGAAAAAAGGGCCTTAAATTGCTCATAATGAGCAACTGATCATTTTACGACCCCCTGTGCCCCTGAAAAATGAATTGATTCCCTTTCAGAGTATTTCCTTCTAGCCATGGGCCACATTGCTCTCCTTTGGGTATTACTGTCATCTGAGAGGGTTTTTGTTGTTGTTGATGGCCAATCGGCCTGTGATGGCATGTACAGTATGTCCATATAACAAGCCATTCAGCCATTTTGCACAATCACTTGCTTGTCTGCTCAAGCGTCGCAGGCAGCCTCACAAACCAAATGCCTGTTTTCCACAACCAAAATGTTTTCCGCAGGCTCCAAACGTAGTTCACAAAGGGTCCCTCAACATCAGGGGCACCCACCGTCTGCACCTTCCTTCCAAATAGCATTCTCTAATCCCCAACCTGGCCAAGCCCTCGGTGGGCTGCAACTGGACTCCAGGGGTCAAACTTGGATGATGTGGGGCCCTCAAGCACTCACTCAGCTCCCTGTGTTATTATTAGCTTAGCCAGCTCAGCCACTTGCGACAGCTGCCACTGCCCCGCAGCCAGCAATAACTCCCACTGAGGAACACATGCACGCCGTTGCCCTGATGAAAACACTCAGCTCTGCACCCTTGTGGGACAATTTATGCGCAGAATGCACACGCAGACTCACAGATCAGCACCATCGGCTAGCTGACAAGTGTGCGCTGGTACCTCGCTGGTGACCCTGCCCCTCAGGTGGGGCAGTTATCTCAGGGAAGACGGTGGCTGGGCGAAAGCTACTTTCTTTGAGCTCAACTTAGTCCCAGCGCATCACCGGCTCACCACACCACACAGATGGCAGGACAACAAAGGTTTCTCAACCGCAGTGAACCATCCGAGGAAATCTACACAAGCACGCCGATAATGTTCTGTTGACAAGGGGGGAAAAGAGATTGGAAAACACAGAGGAACGGCTAAGACTGGAGCAGGGAGGAAAAAACGCTTTTGGAAATGGAAAGGCACCGTGAAAAGTGGATGTGGGATGGGTGAAGACAGTAAAACTCATCACACCGGCAGTGTGCATCCAGCACTGGGAGAAATGATGGGAAGGAGAGGCCGCATGGGCCTCGCCAAGAGGGATGGAGCGGGATATTGTGTCACCTGGTGGAGGGAGCTGTCTAAGTCAAGGAAGAGCCGAGATTTAAGAGCATTCAACTTCAGACCAAAGAAGAAGAGGAAAGGCTTGGCCATCTGATCATTTTGCCTCCACAGTGAAGAAGAGAAGTGGGGCAACAGCACTCTTTTAGCAACATCAACATCCTCCCATATCTGTGAGAAAACAAACAAACAAACGTGCTGCATGTGTCGAAAATCAACTCATCCAAGCTGGTCACGCTTAACGTGATCAAAGTTTCCGTGGCGCGTGTTGCAACCTTGCATATTCTGGAGGATTTATGAAGGAGCGAGGATGTCTTCATCTGTCTTCCCCTTTATCCCTTCCCTCCCTCTGTCCTTCTCTGTCCTGCTTATTCTGATGTCGTGGTCTCAAAAGGCAGATTGTTGGGACCAGCAATAAGGGGAGGCACAACAGAAATAAATGGCCCCTCAAAGATAATTTCTCTTGGAGCGACTGGGGATGTCCGAGGCCGCAGAAATGTTTCTGTCTATCTCTTCATATGTCAGGTATCTGTTTTTACAGACTTAATTCAAGTGCAGGGGGAATGGGAGCACTTTGAAGGAAGAAGTCATGCTCTTCTCCTTCAGCGCGAGAATCTCCCCTTTAAGATGTTATTACAGTTCACTCGGATCTCCTCCGATTAACTGGTTACCTTCTCTTATCTGTTCTTGCTCCCGTTCCTATCCCACATCTCACAGATCAATACCTTTTCTGAACAGACGTGATCAATGCGGATTCTTCTCCTCGTCATTCTCTGCACTCTCTGTTCTCTGTCCTCTTATCGCTCGCAAACACTCATTTCTTCCCCTGCTATGTGGCTGGCAGGCGTGCACAGAAAAAGGGAAAGCTTCGCTCAGAGTAGGAATGGATCCACGCTGTTAGCAATTGGCAGGGACAGATGTAGCATCGGCGGGGCTCCTTTAAGCCGTATCGACACCGGTGTGCTGAGTGGGTGTGTTGTTTTTCCTGCGAAAGTGCCCCCGCGCAGTAAAACGCACCACTGTTTTGTGTGGCATTTCCGCCGTTTGATTGATGACGAGCAGGTTCGGGGCTGGAGTTTGGACGCAATGTTTTCCCGTCAGCCCTCTATCACAAGTGGCCCCAGCTGTCACAGCTCCTTCAACACAAACCCCCCCCCCTCCTCCTGCAGACCCCCATCCTGTCTGGGCAACAGCGCACAGACCAACAGGCATTTCCATCACCAGATTGCCAAAAACCACTGAAGCGTCTCAACTGCAACACACAAGGTGACCTTTAACAAAACATAAACGGCAAATCGCAGCAACAGTAGGAGGAGAGTTTGTTTCTGAAATGTGGAGGCTTAGCAGCTTCAGACTGTGTTCTAGCTCCTCAGCTGGCTCTCTGAATGGCAACAAATGCATGCTGCTCTGTTTTATAATGGAAGCTGTAGATCACTGCATTAAGTGGTGCTTCTCTGATTTGAAATAAAGTGAGAGGGAAACATGCCACAACTATATAGGCATACAATTAGTTGGATGGTATTAACACATGTTTCCAAGTCAAATAAATGAATGAAATAAGCATGGAAATATTCTACAACATTCAGTTTCTAAAATAGACAGTCAAACAGCCAAGCAAGATGGCGTCTATTCATCCTGGGAAGGTCCTAAGAGGAACTAAATCTTGTTGGTGAAGGGAGTCAAAAAAAAAAAAAAGTGAAATCCTGATAAACAAACTTGTTTTTCTTCCTTTTTTGTCCCCTGTCTGCTGTTGAATCAGTGAACTCCAAAGTGTGAAATGTTAAAATTAAAACTAGTCATACCTTAAAAGAGAAGGAAAATTTCTAAATGAAGAAAGAGGGACAGGGAGGGGGAGAGGGGAGCCTGAAATAGACACCCACTGATAGCAATATAGGTGTGAAATAAAGCTATTTAAAGACCGTGTTCTCTCTCTCACTAATACAAGAATAACAAAAGAGCAGGAACCAGCGGCAGAGGCTTGACCTAAACCCCCTCGACCCCGGCAGCACGTCGGTGTGAGATGTCACATGGGTGTGGGATGCCTGAACTGGGTCGCAAGAAGGAGCATCAGAAGTCCAGCTGAAGTCAGTCATATGTGTGGTTTAAATAGGCGTTAGGCTCAAACAACAGGATTGTACATTGGTGTCATGTAAATCCAGTTCAAATGCTAACCCTGTGATCACCATTGCTGCTGCTGCTTCTTCAGTGAATGCTGCCCTCATCACCATAGTGTACATTTACAGCTGAACATGCATGCAATTTTCTCTCTACTTTATGTTTACAGTAGAAGGTCATTTATTTTCGTTGCACTGTCGGCACCTTCCTCAAACTATAAATGACCTAGATTCCGCCGCTACTTTCTTTCCTGCCGGTTCCCAGATGAGGAAGCCCAAAAGAACAAGACAGTTTTGTTTGCATGCAGGGGTGTTATCAGAGCCCCTGGGCCCCTGTTGGCCTCCTGCGGAGCCGCAGCCCTTATCGCGGGCAGCCTTGCCTCACCAGAACCGTCGCCTTCCACTCTTTGTCCTCAGGCTGCAGCTCTGGAAGCTAGGCTACATCCAGCCACAGGGCTCCCACTGAGGACGCCATTGTCCCATCAACATGCTGCACTTTGAGTGGAAAACCCAGGGTGCTCCCCGAGCTCATTGTGAGCCAGCTCGCAGCCTCTCTTCAAAAAGAGACTAAATGCATGTTCATTAATTATCTGGATCCTTGTTAATTGGATTAATTGCTGAATAGAAACCGTGTTATTAGAAATGACAAAAACACAAGGACAGGGGGAGAAATGCGAGGGATTAATATAGTTTCTGCCTTCTCTCGGGCTGTCGGAAGACACAGGGCTCTGGCGCACCCTTTCTGTGCCGCATCCCCGCATTTCATCTAAATCTGTGTCTCTGCTCTGCACACACATCAGCGCATGCAGGGAAAGGCCGTCTACGATCCGAGGAACGAGGCACGGTGCACGGTGCAATTACCACGCTTCCCGTTGAGACAAGAAAATAAAACGAAACCCAGTTTTCAAAGCTAGAAAAGAAATGCCAGATTCTTTTTGATGCCGGGAGCTTGTGACTTTTACCACGGCTTTTATTTAAAGATTGTGGAAAGAAAATAAAAGAGGGACATAAAGTCAATACCGTACACAATTTAGCTATCTCTAAGTCACATCAAAAGTGGCGTTTGGCATTCGTTTTGCCTTTGCTTGAGCTTATCTACCAAAATCACTTATCAGAGTTTGACTTCAAGGGACGCTTTATCACCGCGCTCCATGATGCACACTGATATTGCAGACCGTTTGGTTGACAGGGTGAGTAATATATGGAGGTGAGGGTGCAAATGATGGGCCATTATGCAAATCCAAACCATCACTGCTTTGCTGATGGAAATAATAACAATCAGACCAACAATCAAACAGCGGAGTAAAACCAATGAACTGCTTATTTTTGACAGCGCCCTGTTAAATCTAAATAAGATGGAAGCACTCAAAAAGCAACCCTCTGCAGTGTTTTTCTGGAGGCTCATTTAACAAAGACATTACTAGGAATGGCAGACTGTATGGGTTTCTGGTACAGCTACTGAGAAACGCTCTCGTGTCATTTAGGTTTTCGTACTTCGACGGTTGTTTTATTTTTAAATGTTGCAAGCATTTTAGATGGTTTATTACAGAAAAGACAAGGGAATTGGGGAGTAATCAAGTTGATCTGTGGCTTGATAACAGTGTTTTTGTGCTCCTCAGTTTTTATGATTAATATATCCAGGCTGATCTGAGCTGCAGAGACCTGCGTGAAAACCTTCGAGATCTCTCATCTGCACTGGACTCGATTTTTTCAGAGACTAGGCTGAGTAATTAAATAACTCACCGTGGCATGCTGTGACGCGGCCTGTGCCGCAGAGAAGCCTGATCCAGTAGATGCATCACACAGTTCCTGTGTAGGTATGGGGATGCAGCGGCTCCAGCCGTCTGCTGCATTCCCGGAGTCTCTTATCTCAGGACTGAGAGCAAATATTTTGGTGGGGGTGTGGGTGATGTTTCCTCCCAGGTTTTAGAGATATGCTGTGAGGCGAAAGCCTTGCAGGCTTCTCTTACGGTTACTAATGTCACAGGTCATGGTCATATGATCATTTGCTTGATTATTTTATTGGATGGTGCCACAAAGACACTAGGGGCGTGCACAGCTAGCTAACCTTTAGAACAATGGAGTGGTGAAGGGTTGCAGCCGGTGGGTCATAGTGCAGCTGTTTGAGCATTTGTGCTTTGAGTGTGGTGGACTCCTTGAGAGATATATGGGCGAGCACTAAGCGGACAAATGGGACGGGGGCCAAGGCCAGGGCTTGGTTTCAGCCAGGTTCCTCTCAGCTCGGCAGCTGTTCCAATCAAACTCTGCCAGTTGCAGTTTGTTCTCATACGAAACTGGAAGTGAGAAGTCGGGGGTGGATGTTCTCTGCTCTTCATTGATTGGGGGTGTTAATCTTTGGAGAATATGTAAAAAGGTCCTCCCAAGGACAGGACAATGAAAAGACTCAATTGATTACAGGAATGTCGATCAATCGGTCACAAGACAGATAACAAGATCTACAAGTCAGGCAACAAATTCCATCTTGTTGTCTGTTGACTGCTCAGGTCATGCTATTAATAGCTTTTTGTGTATAGCATTACTCTGAAGTGATGACTTGACAAGAATATATAAGCCACAGTCTCTAATGAAAGCAATAATTTGCATTTAAAACTTGATCACCGGTGGTAAAACCTTCTAAACCAGTTATTTCAGTCCTCTGACAATGCCTCGCATAACATCCTCCCTGGAGTGCTTCTTTTAAAGTGTATGAAGTGCCACTGAAGGTCTTTTTACTGCTGCTGTTCAACAGTTCAACCTCTTTCTTGATCTTTTGTCACAAATGAGCACCAGAGCTCTCTTGCAATGTCACTTTTAAAATATATAATTTGATGCAACCTTTCAACTTCTATATGTACAGATTTTTTAATGATTTTTATGTTACTTCTCACTTTTTCCTTCTGCTGTAGCATTGCAAACATTTCCACTGTGGGGAAAAAAATAGAGATTATTTTATCTTGAATTAAGCTGTGCTCTCACGGCCCTGCTGGAATGTTGTTCTTTAAACTGGATCAGCAACATAAGGTTTACTCTAATTGGCTTATGCAAGTGTTTTCTTTTTCCTTTAACCACTCTAGATTTGTGCAATTATTTGAGGGTTTTTTTGTTTGTTTGTTTTGTAGCAGTATAGCGCAGCCTTGAATAATTTCCCCTACAAACAAAAAACTTTTTGTCTCGTTATATCAGATCTACGCGGTGTTATTAAAGTGTGAGGACAGAGACAACGCCGTCATTTCATTACGTAACAGAAACAGAAATGGAATCTGAAAACGTCTGTTTTTTGCACTGTTGCCATTAGTGCAGAAAAGGCAAATGAGTGTCGGCAACACTTCAGGGCACTTGTACGCGTTCTGAATCACACGCGTTTCATTGGTTCAAATATCTGTCAATCATCCTACTCACCCGTTTTGCCCCACCTTCCTAACTTGTGACTGAGCCCTCATTGGTTGTCAAATTATTCCCCAGGAAGCCCCGTCGGCCAATAGCAGTCGACAGGGCGGGGTTTCGCAGAGGAACGGTCTCTCGCGCCTACAGTGGTGGAATCGAACGTCCCCGAGCGCACACTGTGTAGAGGAGTGTATGGCGCACGAGTGCTTGGAAGGAAGATAACGGTTTCTTTCTTTTTGTACCCTCTCCACTCCAGCACCGCCACTAAACCAAATCTGATTTTTCAGGGGGGGGGGTAACTGAGTTTCAACATCGCAAGGAGGAGGGAAGCGAGGGATTGGAGCCGCAAGTTTTTTTTTTTTCTTTTTTATTTTACTGAAAAGGGATTTTGTGTTTCGCAGTGGTTTTGCTCTCCGCTCTCGCCGCAAAGATGATGGTCGGAGAGGTCGAAGTGAAGGAGCGACCGAGGCCGAGTCCCGACTATTTGATGCAATTGTTAAACGAGAAGAAGCTCATGACCAGTTTGCCAAATCTCTGCGGCATCTTCACACACCTGGAAAGGCTTCTCGACGAAGGTAAGTGGCGCTGCGGGGCGAAGAGGCAGAGGCGTCGGGGGGAAATGGGGGGGAACCGCGACCACGGCGCAGTCCGGTCCTGGCACGACTCCGCTGGGCGGCCGTGGCAGGCTCGTCGGCAGCTGTACCCGGGGTCGTTCCCGACACCGACAGCAGGACCGATTCAACCGAAATACAGCGAGGAAATCGAGGCTTGAGAGTCTCGTTGCTAACGCTGGGCTTCCAGAGTTTGTTGCGCCGCTGTCGACTTTTTGGTGACTGGAAAAAAACTTTCTGACTCGTGTAAATAAATCAAAACTGGCTGTCACCGACAACTGAGTAATCAGGCGACTGACGAGCGAGTTCTAAAGCAAACTTTAGCTGCACCAAGCGCGTATTTGCTTGAATTTCAGACGGGCCCCGAGTCCACGTTTCACGGCGGTTGTAGCTCGGGTTAGCCACATTTCTAGCTAGCGTGCGCGGCCGTCTCGTTGCGCTGAAGACTTCAGAAATAGAGGGACGGGATGTTAAACTCGCTCCGAGTCCAAAACACGGACGGCATGAACGCAAACGTCCTCCGACAAGTGTGAGGAAAGTTGATTTCACCTTTCCTTTTTTTTATAATCCGAAGGGTCGGGTTGGTAGTTGCCCAGCGGCCGAGCTTTTAAGCACGATGGAATGTGTCTGCTTGTTGCCCAAACAATGGCCAGCGAGTTGCTGCTGGGAGGAGGGGGACGCCGAGGAGACATAAACCCTCCAACTTTTTCAAAATACTGATTATTATTATTAAAGGCAGCACGTTGGGGGTTCGTGGCCTTTCTTTTGTTTGCCGGAATCGTTCCTGTTTTCTTCGTTGCTGCTGCAGCAGCCGTCGCGTCGGCTGTTTTTACCAGCCGGGCGTCCTCGGCGCCCGTGGACCGCCTCAGCGCCGCCGAGAGACCGGCTCCCCGCGCCGCCGCCGCCGCCGATCGTTCCGGTGGCTTCGCGGCCGTTAACGTGGATCTGTATGAATAAGCTGCTCTAACCGAAAGGCTAGATTCATGTGACCGAGCAAGTGACACTAGAGAGCGCCACAACTCCCTGAGCAGGTCGGCCTGGAGGGTGGCGTGGAAACGGTCACATCACAAACCAAAATAGTCGTCCTGGTCGCACTTGGGTGTCACATAGGACGTGTGTGTGGTGTGTGTGTGTGTGTGTGTTGCAAAACATGCGTCCACACTCTCCGTTGCATGTTTTTCATGAGTAGCCTCAGTGGAATGTAGTTGCTAAACTGGTCTGTGTAGATGAAGGTAGGCAGGAGTTGAACTATTTTGCCCACACCCACCCTGGAGAACCAACCACATGCACACCTGATTGGAGGACTGGAGTTATTTTTACATTGGGAAATCAGTGCACATGATTCACACAAGGCTTTGCCCTCTCCCAGTACCTGCAGCTGGGACCAGTAAGAGAAGAGCATCGCTTGTTGACCCCAGCAGCCGCGTGGCGACGCAGTCAGGACTGTGGCAAATATTCCTCTCAGAGGGCCCGTCGCCACGCACGCACTCGTATTTATATTGCAGAACCTGCATAGGAAAGCCCGGTGTGTTTTTGTTAACGTGATTCTTGGGTCAGGTGGAGGTTGCTCTGAAAGCAGTAGGTGTTTAACCCAGCAACTCATGACCTTTGCCCCCGTGGGTCTGTGGTTTATTAGCGTTTCCACAGCAGCGACCCAAACTGGAACGCTGTTGCCAGAAATCGTGTGCGTTTGCGCTGAAAGCCGCCCGTCGCAGCGGAGGCCGGCCTGGCTGTCTGGTTCCTGTTATGGGCTGTTTTTGCTTTGCTTTCCTACTTTGGACAAACCTCACCTCTGCAAGTCTAACCTCCTCCAATTACCCGTCCCGCACCAGTTCAGGCCGATCCCACCCAGAGCCCAATGTTTGTTCTTGTCTGTGCAGTTAATATTAAGAACAAAAGTAAACAGGTGGTTTTTTAACAGTGTTTGTATAAAGTTGAACCTTATCTTGGGATTGTTCATTGTTGACGGTGTGGTACATTAGCAGTTCTGCTGTCAGGTAAATACATTTCCTGATGCAGAGGAGCCGTATTATTATTATTATTATTATTATTATTATTATTATTATTATTATTATTAATCTTAGTGTTTGCTTGGGTGTTTATCGGCAGTAACTGTCATACTTGTTTGGCGGTGGGGAGTTTTCAACTGTGTGTGTGTTGTTGTTGATGTAGTGGACCACTAAGCCAGTCTAGGGTGGGTGTCGTGTTCCGCCCTTGAAGGGGGGGTCCTGTCCTGTGTAAACAGCTGGATTGCCCGGTGCAAATGTTTTCAGGTTTCTATGGTGCGTCATCGAAATTCTCCCTAAAATCCATCTGTAATGTACCCGATCGGAAGAACGTACAGCCTGATCACTGAAAACTCCCTCCCAGATTGTGTGAGATCCTGGAGCCCCCTAGCACGACAGCTGCGTGTATACACAGTTGTTTCCTGGGCAGTGGACAGCTGACACCACCCTTGAATGTGACAACTGCCCCCCGTCCTTTTCCAGTGGCATACATCATCCTGCTACGCTCTCCATATATGTGCGCCGTCCCTCAAGGTCACTCCGGCCGGGTGACAGGCCCCTTTGAAACCCCTCCCTGCGCCACAGTTGTTCATCTCCCTGAGGTGACACCTGCTATAGGTTTTTTTTTTTATTTCTCTTTACGATATAACAGCCAACAAGCTGCTTCAAATTGCTATATTTTTCCTTGGCAGTGGGAGACGGCCCATATAACACCCGGAGATGTGTAGCGCTGACAAAGGGAGGCGGAGAAGAATGGGAGGGGGTTTGTTCGCCATGATATATGGTGAGGGTTACTGTGAGAAACAGAATGGTCAGACTAGTTGCAGATATTTAATCGAGACTCCCCCAAAGCTGCTTTAAAAAATGCGTTTGCGCAGTAGATTGAGTCGTACTGCGTTAGCCTGTACCCCGCATGGCAGCCATGAATGGTCCCTCCCTCTGATGAATTTCTTTGTTTGCCTGTTTGTCTCAGTGTGCCGTGACAGGTTTGTCCCAGGAGAGCTGTCGGGATACAGGGGACCAAACTGTCCACTGTGATGGAAAACGGTCCTCTGGGAGCGGCAGTGCAGAGAACATATTTTGATAAATGGGGTATGGTGTGGGTTTGTATACCCACTGTCCTGCCTTAGTGTCCCCCCTCAGCGTTCCTCTGGACCTACACTGACCTCTGCAAACAATCAATTTAGCAGTTAACGAGATCGAGCCGCTCAGCCAGCGAGACGTGAGTGAGCCTGGATAGAGATTGACAGGAAGAGAGAATTGTGGGTGTCCGACCAGTGCGAAAACCAGTTAATCCTCCTGCCGCTACCCCTTCCTTTCCCCCCCAAAAGCAGCACACAAGCTGGAATTTAATTACCCACAAGTTCTTTTCTGAGCCGGTTTACTGAGCCTTCGTCACCAATACGGGAGGGTGGGAGAGGTTTTCCTGTTTGTGTTTAACATCCCCGTGTCCCCGCCATCTCCAACGAGCTCATACTTCATCTCGCTCCTGGAGCCCCACTCCAGCCGCGACGACGCGGCCACCATGCAGGCGCGGAACGATAAAGTCATCCTGAGACAGCTCGGGGCTCTTATCTCGGGCCCCAATCCTGCCAGCGCCGGGGTCTGCTTATCGCTACTCCCTTCGCCTTCTGTCTTGGTGCCCTAGCGCGACTGGCTGGCTGACTCTTTCACACGCCGTCACCAGAGCCGCCCTCCCTTTGATTACTGCCGGCTGTTAGACAACACAGTCCTGGGGGAAATTTCTTTTCCTCTTTTTGATATTCCTTAAAGCAGTGCAGAGACGTTTCCTGATTTTGCCGGATTCGCGGCCGCCCCTCGCGGCTTTCCTCGTTTCCTCCGTGTTATGGAGAAGTAACGCCCATTCTGTGCAGAAAAGGGACGATGGGGAAGTGAATCAGTGGTGTGTTTTTCCCTTCAGACAGACAGGGAGGAGGGGAGGGGGCCTGTTTTCTCGCTGCAGTGTCAGGAGAAGCCTGCTCTGCTCCTGCCCTCTCCCACAGAGGTGGGCCTGTCGCCCTGATTCCATCTGACACAATGACTCCTTGTTCCCGTCCTCACGGTATTTCTCAGTGTATCTTCGAATTAGAGTTTGTGTGCTTGGGTCACGCCCTGTAAAATTCTTGGAGTGCTTCGAATAGCGCTCACACTTGCCCGAGTCCCAGCGGACCCCCTCTCCAGCTCATTTTTTAGCATGCTCTGGTCTGATTTTAGTTGAAATACTCTTAGATTGGGGGCCAAATCATGATGCCCCTGAAAAAAAAAAAAGACAGAGAAGGGGAGCAGCCAAAAGTCCGCTCCGTTCCTCTGCCGCTCGCCCACCTCTCTGCGTTTATTTTCAACCGAGTGTTGGCAGGCAGCTCAGGAATTTCACCGGGAGCACAGTCAGACCACTTAACCTCCAGCCTGATGTTTGTTTTCCGCCCGCACACGCCAGTCTACATGGTGTGTTGTTGCTTTCAGACTCTGGCACCGGAACGCTGCTTTCCTGTCTGTTTTTATTTTAATGTGCCCTTTTTTTAAAATATCTACTCAGGCTTTTAATAAACCAGAGTGGGGCCACAACTTAGCCGGGCATTTTGTACACTAAGTTATCCATCAGCGATTAGACGTTAACGAAATAACTGTTTTCCAAGACTTCTGAAGCAGGAAGCATCTAAAAATGCTGATGTGGCTGCAGAAGTACTGTTGTCTGACAAAGATCCGTTTTTGTTAATACAAGAGTGTCAGTAAAATGGCAGTTGTGCAATCAAATAAAGTTGCTTTCCATCTGTAGAACAGCCTTTTCTTGTCAGGGCTGCCTTTGGAAAGGGCCCAAGTGCTGCCTGAAACACAAAAACAGATTTTTCTCACATCTCTTGTCACTATTTGTGAAGAAGGCATTTTTAATTACATCTATTTTTGTGCACAATAGAAGATATTGTTTTTATTGTCACTATTGGCAACTGGTTTACCATCCTTTCACATTGCTTAGCTGCCGCCAAGAAGCCTTTTCTCCCTCCCACTATTGGCCTGTTTTCCTTCTGATGACCACACTACGGCGCATTTCCTTGACTTCTGCTGCCATTGCCACCTTCAATTTCCTCGAACGTGAATAAATTCCTCCAGATGAATCCTGCTGCAACCTGTAGCAGGGATCGGAGGAGGTAAAAGTGGGCCGCGTCACGCTGCTGATGTGGTTTCCACCCTGAAGCCCAGGTCATCGTACGCCAGCCTCCTCCAGAGGAACAAGAGACAGATCAGTTGCCTCCTGCTTTGTAGCTTTCACCATGGGTTTCTTCGGCTGGAAGCTGGCCGATAAATCATGGATGAATAATTTACCTGTCCCTCAGCTACCCGTGTTGTTACTGCGAGCCTTGACAAGAACAGGCGGTGCTGCCGCAGCCTTCCCCGAGGACCGCGGAAGTGAGGTGGCAGCAGGTAGGCAGATTGCAGTGTACTGTTCTGCCTGCATGTACCATTCTGAGCGTCCCCTTGAAGGGGTAATTCACGTTCAGTCTTAGCATGACCAACGCGCGTCCACGTTTGTTTCAGCTGCTATTTCACACCCTCGGATGAACCCTCGTCTGCTCTCCGCTCAGGATATAATCAGCCTCCATCAGTTTTCACAGAGCATTCAAACAAACAAAAAAAAAACAACACAAAAAGCAAAATCTCTAAAACGGTCTTGTGTTGTTCTTTTTATTTCGGAGTCTGTCTTGGTTTTGAGATCACAGAAGAATGCGGCGCCGTTTTGTGTGATTTGGCTTTTATTAATGAAACAAAGAGCGTCTTTGCTGCGCGTCAAGCTGGCATTTAAAAAGCCAGTTAGCTGACTGGGAGGAACGTCCCAGCTCAGGCGATGAGCGGCGTTCTCGGGGAGGGAACGGGCAGGCCGGGCTGTCAAACGAGAGGCGGGTGGTGCTGCGTGATGAAGAACAGAAGATTTCAATGTGCTGCGAATGAGGTCATCTGAGTGGCTGTGAGGAAGGTCGCTGACCCCTCCCTGAATTCCACACTACGGTCGTCTCACCCTTCCTCCCCCTCGGTTAATAATAACACAATGGCTTTTTGTGCCCTTATGAACCCCCCTCACACAACCCACTGGGTCATTCCAGCCGGTTTATGCAGAAGTACCACATTGTCAGTCGTAGAACTGTACCTTTTGAGTGAACGTCATGTGTTTTTTGTTTCCCGTACAACAGTAAAAGTAAACCGGTTCGGGTTTCCTGTGAAAGTTGGGAAAGCAGCTGACTCCAGCTCTAGATGTTCCCCCGTGACTGCAAATATCTTGCTCGCATTAGCGGTGACATAAAATTCCAGCGGAGTAGCAGCGTTTCAGGACACAAAGCCTGTTTTCACAGGCTTTGTGGTCTATTCTTTTGCTAACAAAAGTGGTTCTTGCTGGGTTCCTGGTTCTAGGAGGACAGGTATGGCTTCAGGAGAGGTGCGGATTGAGGCGGGGAGCAGCATACCACTTGGTTCTGCTCTAATACTCCCTCCCTCACTGCTGCACCTCCAGTCGCCCTTTACCAGACGTGGTTTAGGGTGTTTGTGATGACAGCGCTATCAGCAGCCTCGGGTGTGTCTGCTCCACCTCTTCCCTCATCATTGCACCATCATTAAAGAACGCACGTGCCCCCCCCCCCCCGCGCTGTTTACGTTTGAGATTCTATCACTCTCGCAGTATTTTCCAAAAAAGAAAATCAGGATCACATCTCCCAGGAGGGAATGAGTCACTTTTCCTGGCTGAGCTTTTTTTAAAAACCAATTTATTTTAGCAGAGTGACTCCACGAGTCCTTTAAAATCTTCCTCTCCTCCTCTCTTTCATTTGTTTGCTTTCTTCCACTTCCCCTCTACTCACACATGAGTGTGTGTGACAAAACCTTCAGCCTTGGGGCTTCAGGGCCTCTTTCATGTGGGGACCGGTGGTGACATTAAAGGCCTGCTCCGCCGTGTGTCAGCTCGCATCAGCTCAGCTCCCACCGTGTGCGCTCAGGACGCCGCGATGAGCTCGGCCTTCCGCTCGATCACTCACGGGCTGGAAACACTGTTGTGGAGTACACAACATGCCCGCACCCGTTCGCTCTCACAGGAAGCCATGCGCGGGCATTTTCCAACTAAGGTGCAGTCCTGACGTAGTATCCCCTGGTTTGTGGATCTTGATTGACCACTTCTGTGAGATCCCACCTCACAACAACTAGATAAACGTTCATTTGGGATATAATATTAATAATAGGTGTCCAACTTTCTATGTGTCATGTATATATTTATTCCAAGCATCAATGTAGAGTCAGTTTTTTTTTTAGTTCCATGGCTGTTTTCACACTCATTGACCTGCAGTGAACCTTTCTCACACTCCTCTAAAAAAAGCTAACTATATGACACTCCTGAGGGGCCTCACATCAGGGATCTGGCCCAGATCCGAGCACATTTGGGCCCTGAAGTCCACATCAAATGATCAGCGCAAGTGTCATGGTGTTTGGTATGACACGTGTTTACTGAGGAAAGAAGCTGCTTCTTGTTAAAAAACACATTTCATGGTGAGGCCTCACCCCTAAACACAAAATAATCTCAAGGCCGATTTAAAAGAGTGCAGTGCTACAGCACAATAATCTGGAAAAGATAAAACGGGAACTGGAACGGCATAACAATGAAGCAGCAGTGCTGGGAGAAGCTTTGGATTTCAGAAAACATCCTGCAAGCCCGAACTTTTCTGATGATGTAGCTAACAAATTTAGCTAACATGTATATTTTGGCTTTCATCCTCCTGGCTGGCTGTGAGGCCTGTCTCCTCAGCTGCACCAGTGGACAGGAAGCCCAGTGCATGTTATCTTGCGCAGTCACACCGGCAGCGCCAGCCTTTCCTTCCTTTCTCACTTCCCCTCCTGACAGCTGGATCTCTTCCTAGCATTGTTGCACGATGGGCAGGGCAGCTGTGTGGAACCCGAGCTACACCCAGGATGAACGGCCCTGCGTGTGTTTACTCGATGAATGCTGGGCTTTTCAGACCTGCTTTAAACTCAGATTCTTCCTGTCTTATTGTGTCCTGTTTCTACAGCTAGCTGGAGCCGTCAGCCCTTGCAGGCCACTCGAGTTTTTGGGGCATGAAAGGGGGTTTTATTTTTACAGGCCATGGGAACTTGCTCCCCAGCTTCAGTTCGCCACAAAAGGGGGCCAAGGCCTGCGCTGGAGGCTACCTGATCAGCATGTATCCTGACTCTTCATCCTGTTATTCTTCCTGCACCTTATCTCATAGTCTCACATCTTGCGGAGCTCTCAGCATGTATCCTGTGCTTCATTTTACATTGCATCCTCTGCATTGTTGTTCGTGCGCGTGTGTGTGTGTGTGCAGGAGAGGAAGGATATAGGTCCGGAGGCCTTGCAAGATAAAACAGCCGTGTTCTTGAAAAAGGCCTTTAGTGGGGTTTGTGTGCGAACAGCCGCTAAAAAGCAGAGAGTTGAGTCAAACAGGTTAAAGTACGGTGAGAAAGGGAGTGTTGAGCGGCACCATACAAGGCCTCTCTTTTGTTACACTGTCTGATCTCATTGTCGAGCGATGTTTGTGAAAAGAGCTCCCATGAGACGCCGAAGCAACAGTCTGTGTGCTCGCACTTTGTGTTTAGTGGGCTGAGGAAAGCGGATCGGTTGTACGCAGAGCTGCGTTTGAATATTTGTGCAATCAGTGATTAGCAAATCTGTCCGAAGAAACGGCCTTTTATTGTTCCATTAACTGCCCTGCTGACACTTCCCTGCTGCTCTGCTGTCTGTCGCTCAGAGCTTCTCTCATTGGAGTAACTTCTTTAAGTTCAAATATATATTGGTGCGCATGCAATCACACTTATCACCCCAGGATCCTGCAGGAACTCCCAGCGTACTGAGAGTAATGAACACGGCCCCTCGCGGCAGCCATTAAAAGCAAGCCATTACGGCTCAGCATTGAACCAGCCCCACCTCTCGCTGCCATTGACGCCACGGAGAGCGCAAAGCTGGCGGCCCCACGGCTCATCGAGCTGCCAGCATGCGTCGCAGCTCGCACTCCCATAAGCCAGTTCCACGTCATCAAACGTGATGATCGCCCGGGCTAATTTTAGGCTGAAGTTTTCTAGCTATTAAGTTTTAATAGCTCGCTAGATGCTGTGTGGAACAGCCTGGAGTGACTGAGGAGGGGTGGAGGAGCTTTGGTTGCAGATTTTTACTGATTATCTTTAATTCCAGCTCCTGTTCAACACGGCAGAAAGCTCCCTTTATTTTGTTGGATCAGCGTTGTCAGACGTTAGGACAGTTTGCAGATTGGGCTGCAGGATGCTTCCGTAAAACCTTTATCATAGATTTCAGATGTGATCCTCCCCTTTTATAAAAAGGAACAGTGAACATGAATAAATAAATTGCTCTGTTTGGGGTTGTTTTGGTGTTCTTTCTTGGCATTCGGCGGTTTACCTGCCTCTCCTCACTTCTCCCTGTCTGCGGTGTCTGGTTTTTTTTGGTCTAATCGTCGAACCGACATGCCACGACACGTTCCCGGAGCACACCGTTGCCCTCGGAAAGCCACATTCAGCCTGGCATTTCTACCCCCCCCCCTCCCGTGTGCGATCGCACTGACAACCCCAGAAAGCCTCACAGTGGCCACCGGCTATGATTAATGACTTTGCTGATTGCTGTTCTTGGCCGCTATCGCGCCAACACATTCTGGATCCAGCGTAAATGTTCTCATATGTTAAGAGGCGAAGCAGCAGATAAACCGTGCATCTTGACATATAGAACACAACATACACGAAAAAATATTAGCTGACTGTCAGTCAGGTCTGCACATTTCATCCGTGACTGTTTTATTTTTTTGACGGCGTCTCTGCTTCTGGTGCCAGTTGCCACTGCTGTTGGGCGCGGCAATAACGTGGCTGCGTCGGAGGAGGAAACAGAATTATTTGTCTCGTTTTTATCGCCTGGTTGTTGGGGGACTAAACAGGTGTCCTCGGCTGGTTTAATCGGAGTACGCCACCACTCGCTACTTTCCATCTGTATTTGTTCAGCAGAATTTTCGCTCCAAGGCAAAACGTCCTCCTCCGTCCATCCGCAGCGTTATTTCTGTGGGTTTCCTCTCCCACGGGAAGCCATAGCCTAAAAACACACAAGCTCATTAGCTCATTGTTGTTTGGGTCATGTTTATACACCCATATATATTTGTGTCAGGTTTTATATCATTCATAGACTGTACCTAAATGCCATATGGGCAGGTGCTGTTAGGATTCTGTTAAATTGGGGTTATATACGGTTAGAATCAGTTTCAAGTTTCAAAATGGCATCAGGGGAACGTCCCCGTCCCCCCCTCACCACGGGTGTGGCAGTGACGGCGGCGGTGGTTACAGCTGTTAGCTGACGATAAGGCCCAGAGATGCAAACGTTTTCAACGTTCGCCAGCGCACTGGTGCACGTAGGCTTCTCCTCGACACGTTCAAAGAAGCCTCAGTCTTTCATACGCTCGGCCCGTCGAACCCTTAAACTGTGGAAGTGGAGCGCCGCTCCGGATAAAGTCGTCTGTGCTGTGAATAAAGGGCAGGAATGCATTAAACAGCCAAATCCTTTCACTTGTGACGGGTAGCCGGGCTTTGTGATTGTGCTAAAGTGCACAACTTCAAAGTGAAAATGCTTGTTCCTCGCCTCGGCACCGGTGCATTTAGGTATATCTGTGATTGCTGTAGTGTTTTTGGACATGAATCCTAGATTTCTATATTTATCTCTGCTTCCCAGCTGCCATTTTGACCTTTTTAAAGCCTGCTTAGCAAACACCTATGTGCTCCTGCAGCAGAAATGGAGGCGTCGCGCTTTGAACTCTCCTTTTAAACCCCACCACTCTCTAACGAAGGAGAGCTCGTTAGGTGTCTCCGCAGAGCCGATCGCTCTGGCTGGAAGATTAATCGGTGTTAGACTCAATCTGTTTCAGGTGGCAGATATTATCAGCCTAATTCCAGGCATCACAAGGCGTCTAAAGCCGCCTTCCTCAGCCAAAGCTGATCAGCCATTACTCACAGGTTCCATTTCTTCCTCTTGGTCTGACTCTTGCGTGTACGTTGAGCATAAATAGCGGGATGTGCACTTTGGTCAGAACACAATGCTCTGAGCTGCGGAGGGAGGACAAAGCATTTATGGAGCAGCTCTATTTTTGGGCTCTTAATGGACTTGCTCCCATTTGCTATAGGAGGAGCGGTTCTGGCTGACTGGTCTCCTGTCTCGTTGTTACAGTCGAGCTAATGTTCATCTGAGTTTGGTATTTTTATTCCCCAGGCCTGTGCTTAAAAATGTGAGTCATGAGGCCGTTTTAAGTGACTTTTTGCACCGCGCCACCCTCCCGTGCTTCTGCCCGATCAGGACTTTGGCCTCAGGTAAATAAATGAAAACATACAAGTCGATAGTTCCCAGTTGGTGCTGACTCGTGCTCCGGCTTGCACAGTTCTCAGATTAGTTTTAGTTCTGCTTTTCCAGACCATGGAACTGCAATGTCCTCACGGCTCATTACTGTTTAGGCATGTCAGGAAGGGTCAGGCCAAAGGAGCAGTCATCATCTTCCTCAGAACACCACTCAGTCAACAGCTCTGGTTTGTTGTCACGGAGATGTAATAATTTAAGGCCTAATTCCCTCAGCCTGTGCAGGTAGAACCCCAGAGTTTGACATTTTTACTGTTTTAACCTCGGCTTTCGCAAGAAAGGGCAGTCAGGGAGAGACAGGAAAGAGGTGGAAGAGAACTCGGCTCTTCTGGGTAAAATCCTCCTGTTTTCCTCCTCACACCTCCCACTTCTCCCCTCACCAACACACACGAGCTGTGATGGAAAGTGCTGGTTGTGTGTGTGTGTGTGTGTGTGTGTGTGTGCTTGTGCTGAGTCAGGCAGCGCGAGGCTTACGCTGGGCCCAACGATGGCCGAAGGGAAGGAACAGGAGCTCTCGCTGCCTCTTCACTCAGCTGTTCCACGTGTCCATACTTCAGATTTTTGGCTAAGCTAATGCTACAGTGCACCAGAAGTTCTCTTTGAAAGCGCGCCCTTGTCTTGTGCCATTTTCTGCCTGGTCTTGTGAGATGGTAACCTTCAGTCTCTTTTGTCTTTGCTAACAAAATCGGCACTTCCTGATTGGGTGGACAGCTAGACAAATGATGCCGTTGGCCGCGCTAGGCAGGGGCTAATTTTTAGGTGAGCACAGAGCTTCAGAAAAGCTTTGCAGCGCCGAAATTAGAGGCTGTCAAATGCCGCGTGTCTCCAGTGATGGCTCCGCACGGCCCCGTTATGTTAATGTGGCATTTCAGCAGGAGGAAATTGGAAGGAGGAGGAGGGCTGCCGGCGGTTGCTCGGCACAGTCGTCACGTGCGCGCACTTATAATTATTTTCTCTTGTTATTTGACGGCTGGATGTTCTTGGGTGTAAATGGCATGGATTATAAAGCTCTGTTCTCTGTTCTGTATTCAGAGTTGTGAATTTCTTTTCCTGTAAAATAACACTAGCTTCTCTTTGCTATTGACAGATCTCCTACGCGTGCCCGGCAGCCAAGCAGCCTGGGATGAGATTCTCCTTTTACTCCTTTTATTCTCATTTTCAACCGACCCACTTTGACCTTTTAATTCGTGTAGACCGTTTGGACGCAGCCTAAAGCTGCCGCTGTGGTTCCGGATGGGTTGAATTTGTTGACTTAGACACACACCTTTGGATGGATTCCCCCTCAAAGGTGTCTGCCGCTGTTTGCACTGGATCGCTGCTGGACTCAGCGGTTCTGTGGCTTGTTTGTACCTTTCAAGAGTCTGACATCTGTGCAAAAATCAAAAATCAACGACCAGATCTATTTCCAGAAGCTTCCCTGTGTAATTTAGCCTCGGTTGAAGGTTCGGGCTGAGATTTCAGAGGTGCTCTGCTCGGAGCGTCCTTGCTGAGCATCAGGTTCCCTGTGCTGGAGTTTATTATAGAACGCCCAACTGCTCCCAGAACCCATGAGCTGTGGAAACGACGCCCACTGGCTGCACGCAGCGCATCAGTCCTGCCGCTCCCGCCAAGCGGCACAATTTGTTACACTCCCATCTGGGAAGTTAAACTTTTTCTCCCAAGTCGTTCTTTCATAGAAGTGTAGATAACCTTTTTTTTTTCCAGAGATGGCGTGGCACAATGGTCAGAGCTATAAAGAGGATGGAGCAGAGTGCGTCAGCACTTTTAACCCTTAATGGGACCAATGCAGCATTTCTCTGTGCAAAATTGAGCGAAACAGGCAGTAAAAATGCTGTTCTTTGTAAGTGCAGAGTGTGCCTTTGTCAGGTGTGTGTGCGCTTGCATGTGTGGGTAGGAAAGAGAGAGATTGAGGTCTATTAGTTTTATCTGACAGCAGAATCAGATCTAAAGGCATGTATTCCATCTTGAGTGATTCTCAGCCGCTCGTCCTGTGCTAGTAGCGGCTTGATGGCCTGCTGTATTAGCCCTCAGCTGCAGGCAGTGCCGGGTAAAAAAAAAAAATAAATTAAATTAAATTTTAAAAAAAAGCTTTGACCTCTAAAAATGCAAAACTTTGCATTTTCACAATTCAAAACGCCGGCATTCGAAACAAAAGCAGACAGACGGTAATTCGGACTCTGACGTTACGCTTCGTGTTTTTCAGAAATCAACAGAGTCCGTAAGGACATGTACAGCGACACAGTGAATGGCCTTGTGGACAGACCCCCCCTGGAGCTGCCCGAGCCTGTAGGAGCCATCGTCCACCTGCAGGAAAAACTGTTTGTGCCTGTCAAAGAGTACCCTGACGTAAGTGCAAATCCCACCAGAGCGTCCTGTTTAATTATTGTCATCTCTGCCTTTTTCTTTACTCTTCTGTTCCTAACAAAACACATCATTAACCGCATCAGCTGTCAGCGACACAGACATTTGAGCGATGGTCACCAGCGGGGTTGGAAGAGCGTGAGGAGTGCTCCTGGGTTAGCCCTACCTCCTGGTGGCAACCACATTAAAAGCCCTGTCGTGAGTGTGTTTGTGGGGTTGTGACCACTGTCACAGTCGCTCACCTTTCTCATGGTAATCTCCGGGCAAGCACATGAAAGGTTGTGTCACGTCTTGTCGAGCAACATTTCTCGTCATAATCCCAGCTGTTTGGAGTGAGGAAACGTATGTGGGGAGGGCGACCCGGGATAAGGGGCCCGTGGAGCGGGGAGAGGTCCAGTCAGGCGTGGATTGCATTTTCTCCCTGACAGAATTGATAAAGGGCACCGGGGGGCTGGTTGGGATCAGCTTAACTCCCACCTTTGACCAGAGCCGTCCTCGGAGCTCAGGCTAACGCAACCAACCACGACTCTGCTTCTTCTAAAGGAGGTTTAGGGGACCATTGCATGAAGCTGCAGTCCTGCATCTGGTAATGTTCTGAGATAGAGTCTTGCTGTAATTATTAAAAGTGTGACAGAGCCCATGTCAGGATGATCTTTAGTTTTATGCTAAGTGTGGCAGAAATGCAGAATCTTTTGAAGAGCAGGGAAAGGAAACAAATGATAGGCATTGGGGGAGAATGACATTTTCAATCCCCTCCTGCACATTGGTAAGAGTAGAGAAAAATGTAATCATGGTGATTACTGTGCTGAGGAATATTTCCCCTGTAGAAATGTGTCCCTGATGGATTTTAAGGTCTAACAGGAGAGCAGAGTCTGGTAGTCAGCCTGGCTTTATCTCACTTGCAATCAATCGATTGTGTTAGTTTCTCGTCTCTTTTTGTCTCCCGTTCCCATTTTTTAATTTATAACTATAACTTGGACCCGCTCTTACACACACAGTATCTCATTTACTCAGCGGGGCCTTGTGGCACCTGTGGGCCCCCTGGTCTGTGCCACTGATACCTAATGTAATTGTCCGGGCTGGACGTGCTGCTGCATGTCGATTCCACAGAAATAACTCACCATCATCTTCTACCCTCGGCCTTTTAAGTGTGCGCCCCCTCGCCTCTGTGGAAACCTGCTGCCTGGGTGTGTCTGCCTGTCCGTGCCTCCGTCCGTTCCATCCTCACTGTTCTTCAAAGTCAGCCATTTCCTCGTTTTGTCAGCGTCGCAGAGCTCCGCCAGCTTTGACTGGCAGCTGAGTCACCGGCTATCTGATAACTTCAACCTTCAATTAAATGCTATCTGCAGCTCTGCTTTTCTTCTAAGCGCACACACACGCGCACGCGCACACAGACACACATCGATAGGCAGCTCACTGACAGCTCAGCATGTCATTTCCGCTGACCTTCAGGCATCTGATAAGATGTGACATGTCTTTTAAGTCGGGCTCTGTCTCCACTTTATTGCTTCTGTTTTCTTTAAGTGTCGGAACTTTTGCCTTTTTATTATAAGACAAAATCCTCGGTGACATTTGACTACAGAGGGGATAACGCCTCAACCACATGTACTTTTTGGCTTCTTCATTTTTTTTTTGCATAATCGAAACGGAAACATGGCACTGGGGTTAGGTTTGCTGGCGCGATGCGAGGATGGAAGTCTCCATCGGTTTCCATTCAGGCTGTAGGAAAACATCCTTCATCTCATTCTGTTTGAACGATTCATGACATAGCAGGTTTTAAAATGGAAAAAAAGTAAAACTATTGTCCCTTGCATCAATGCTGCCCTCTGCTGTTCTGTTTTTTGGGCATATTGATGACTTTTAAAGTGACTCAGCAGGAAAAATACCAGAACTATCAACTTCGGCACAGCTAGAAGTTGGTCCCCTCCCGTCTGTATTCTAAGGTTTTTAAAAGGTTGGTCAGAAATGCAGAGCAGCAGAAGTGTTTCCATCTTTCCATTCGCTGGAATTTGTTGTTGGTGAGTTTTTTATGGTTGTGGCTGTCCATTTTAAGCTTCCGGTTCCATGCTGCTTTTTAAAATGAAGGTCTTAATCACAGGAAGACTGTTGCTGTTGGATGAAAAAATGGAGGCTGTGCAGTAATTATGTAAACGTAGAGCTTCAAACCTTAAACAGCTTGAACCTAATAGTTGTCTGTTTAGCTGCTGATGGGTGTTTTTTAACCAGCTCTTGGGTTTAATAAATTGTGATTAGCAAAACTCTGACTTCTAAAGGCTTTTTATTTAAATTTTTCTCTCCGCGTGTTTATCAAAAAGTTCACAAACTTTGATCTGCACTTTTTTTCCCCATCCATCATCAATCGTTATGCCTTCCATCGGTCTCTCTGCTCCTGCACTTCTACCCTGCCTGCAACCCTAAAGTAAACCCAAACAGAATTATCAACAGCACGTTGGATTAAACGCTGCTGAGTAGAATAGGCAGCTTTGAAGTCTGCGGGGCTTTAAGGCGAAAATGTCACCAGAGAAATCTAAGGGTAATTTAGCTTCCTTCATGCTGTAGGTGAGGCATCTGTGTGATATCCATCTCGTGTTTTTCTCTTTTGACCTTTCATCATGCGAAATATGGAAAAACGCTGCTGTGAATTGATGTCTACTTTCTGAGCACCAAGCGTCTAAAAGGAGGTGAACGGACGGGGGGCCTTCTCTCCCTAAACACGAATGACAGGTTGTGTACCATCGCAGGAACTTTGATTTTTGTAGTGTAGCCAAAAAAGGAACGGTGAGATCCTCTGAGGGATGCAGCTTTCTAATACAAATATCACTTTTAGCTCTATAGCGGTGCTAACAGCGTTAGCTTGGGTTGTAAAGGACATGTGAGGTGAAAACCATGGCGATGAACAGCGTGGCTAAAATGACCTGGTGTAGCCACAAATTCCAGCTTACACTGAACGAGCTGTTTCTCATTTCCATAAGCTCGGTGGGGCCGGCTAATAAGCGATTCATATTCAGCTCCCGGTCTGGTCCCGCTTTGTGATAAGCTCCATGCGCACAGAGCCAGGGCCCTCAGCGTGATCTCATTTCCTGGTCTCCCCCACCGCCACAAACAAACACCATGAAAGGCACAATTGTTCTGTTTCCCTGAGCTTTGTCGGTAGAACCGCCGTTGTTCACACATAAACAAACCCATGTGAGGGTCACGATTGAGCGTCTGGGAGAGTTCACATCACACGTTAAACACACAAATACACACTCACATACAGATGCAGGAACGGATGCACTCGCAGCATAGCGAGCCTGCGGAGTCGCGATAACTGTGGTTAAACAAAGGCCCTCTAATGTCAGGGTAAGCCGCTATCCTGAAGGGGTCTGCGTCAGAACGCACGCTCCCATGCACCTCTCCATGTGTGCGTCTGTCTGGGGAAACTTGGGAAAACTCAGATAAACCAAAAATGGGAGAAATAGTTGATCTTCCAAAGGGCCCCAGTGTCTCTTATCTTTAATCCTTTCAATGAGCAAAGAAAATAAAGAGAAGAATCCAGACTGCTGGAAGCTGACAGCGTTTACGCACTTGTGCAATGCTGGTAAATGCGGGCATCTACCGAAAACTATCTTTTTTTTAGCATAAATTCCTGTTTTATTTTGATGATTTGAGCTGCGATTGTACAGCAACAGTAAAGGACTTTATAGTTTCAGAATGAAAAACAGATTTCAGTGAAGGTAGTTTGATTTGGTCGTTGATTTTGATGGCTTTTACTCGCCTACAGCCCAGTGAGCCAATCCTAGTGTAATAGCACTAAAGCAGAGGAAGAAAACACACCTTTTTAGTGGATCCAGAGGGGGCTCCATCGTCAACAGGAGGTGAAGTGTATGTGGCGTTGATAACACCCTCTACTACTTACCTCGCCATTACAAAGGTGCTCCCTTATAGACTGAATTTCCCCGCACACTTGTGACAACTCATCCGCTCCGGCTGAAAATGGAAGCCATCCTCTCCGGCAGCACAACATCTGCAGGAACGCTATACCAGAAACGCCATCCAGGGAGCAGAGAGAGGGAGCCATCCGTCACCATTAACATCAAGCTGCATTGAATTAATGAGATGTTTTTGGCAGGCTTTTTATTGACTGTGGGGTTATACTTCTAATTATGAGGTTTTATTTAACTCTAAAGGTGATTTACACTGCGGGGGGCCTTGTTACGCAGTGTGACATTTAAAGCACAGAACAAAACTAACCCTGTGAAATTTAGAACAGCGACGCCCACCGTGTCACCTCTTTAATGTGTGCGAGCGTGTGAAGGCTCCTCCTGCACCGTCTCTGTCAGCAGCTTTTTCTCCCACCTCCACTCATCGGTTTGTGCTCGTCTTTGGTCACGTTGGCTCCGTAATTCACACACTTAGTGTATTGTGAAGGTGCTGTGTATGCTGAAACATACTGGTGGCCTTTAAGCACAGAAACCAAGATAAAAAAATAATAAAAGAACTTGTAAATCCAGATATAATATGACACCTAAGCTGCCAGCAAGGTTAGCTGTGCAATAGCACCCAGGAAAGTGTCGCCGTAGCCCTTCATGCTTTGGAGGCCATGTCGGATTCTATACGCCAGAGCGCCAGCACCTAATCCGAGGCTGGGGGCTCTGCCCCGTCTGCTGCGGCTGCTGTGATGCAGGCAGACAGGGCTGCTTGTGTGTGCAAAGGTGCGGGTTTGCTGCGTTGCTGGTGGCTGACCTCGGAGCCCAGAGGTCACTGGGCTCATAGTCCCCCACCGGTTTCCCCGTCACACAAAGAAGGGCAACGCATGCTGGGTCTTTGTGTGGCTGTAGATGCTATCGGCGTCCGCTGGGGCCCTCTCAGGGCGCCCCTCTCCTGCCAGACTGGGACAGGGACAGAAGATGGTTGCAGGCAGTCACAACATCAGACCAGAGAAGGAAAACAACAGCCCGCAGGTTTGAACCGTCCTCGTCACTTTTTGTTTACACGGGCTGAGGGTATTGCTGCGACATCACATTACATTTGCGGCGTCTTTGTAATTAAATGTGACTCCTCTGATGGCCTTTTGGAAGTTACGGGCACCGCCGTGCACTGGAGTGAGTAAACAGATGTGACTACGTTTAAGAATTTAATGTAGCGGTGTCGCGGCTCGTTGTATCTGCTCACGTAGGGAAGATGTGTGCTTGTCATTGTCAGGGAAAACTTGCCATTATGCCAGGGAGTATTTAAATATTTCAACTCTTGACACAGGCTCGCTTACCCATCATGCCCTGCTCCAGCTCACCGGGCTCTAATGGCTGAGTTTGTTTTCCTCACTCTTCTCTTCTCTGTTCCCTCCCATCTGTTTTTGTTTGGCCTAAAATTGTCCTGGATTATTCCAGCATATTTTCCTTTTATCCTGTTGGAACCCAGTTTCAGTTGAAGAGGATTAGGTCGTTAAATGCGTTTCTTTTTGGAACAAAGCACCAAAGCCGCACACCAGCGAGAAAAGGGGCCTCAATAATGAAATTGTGTCAGCTGTCATACCTCGCCTCACCCTTCCACTTCTTCCACAGCACAACCACCAAGTTCCATCAGTGGCTCATTTTTATTTAGTTTACATCAGTTTGTACAACATTTAACTCTCCAGTCACGTTTACATAAAAAATGGGGATAAAAGGCATATATGATCATTTTATGCTGAGTGCACGGTTAACCTCCCATTCTGTATATGTTTACCTTTGCTCTCTCTGTTTTTCTAGTATAACTTTGTGGGGAGAATTCTGGGCCCCCGGGGACTCACAGCCAAACAGCTGGAAGCAGAAACAGGATGCAAAATCATGGTGCGAGGCAAGAGTTCCATGAGGGACAAAAAGAAGGTAAGCTCATCACCGTAGAACCGCAAGCTGTCTGATGGAACCATCGCGTTGTGTTTCAAATGTGGTTCGTGTTATTTTCTACCAGCCTGAAAAAAAGGAAAAAAAATCTATTAACACCAAGAACTTTAATGGAAGAAGTAGGATAAAGATATATTAATGCATGGCTGTGCCTGGAAAACCTGCAGAGCCCCTCTGTAAATGCCTGCTCCGACATTTAATCGTTCCACCCTCGTGCCATGGAAAGTACAGACAGCTGTAGGCCAGGGGCAACAGCTATTCCTGGATCTGCTGAGCAGATCGGGGGGGACTTAAAAGGCAAATATTGTGTGCCTGTGTACCCCTCAAGACCCCAGCAGTGAACGTTAAAGTCCTGTTTCATGTCATTTTTAATTGCAGCCATGCATCAGGTCTGTGCAAGTGTCAAATTATAATCTGGACCTGGAAAAAAAAAACTCATATCACACCACACCAATAATGTAAATCCTCTGCCTGCCTGGCTTATGCTGTTTAATGTAAATATTGCTGTGCCGCCTTGTCTAAAAAACAGACTTTCCTTCTGAAGTAGTGTTCATCTGTCCCTTTTCATCCCAATCCAACACCTTTTGTCGCAACGACAAACTAAAAGTTTTGAAATTGCTTAGCTCAGTCATGCGTGCACTCCACACTTGGGAAAAGGCTGCTTTCACGCTGCTGAGTGGCGTTTTCGGCACCCTAATTTGCAAGACCCTGTTGCCGCGTGAGCTAACAGAAGTCAGTAATGAGAGCATTTAATCCTCCGCGTGGGGATCACCTTCTGCACACTCGCAGAAATGGAGATATCCGCCGTTCTCGCGCACAGATGTGTAGATCACAGGTGAGTCTTAATCATGGAGGCTCCAGTTTGCTCTAAGGCCAGCATTTTCTCCCTCTTCCCTCTTTCCATTTCTCCTGCATTCATATTTTAATTCCCCTCTTCTAAGACTGTGTTAGCATAGACAAGATTAGATTCTGGTTCCTGTTGAGTCGTATCGTTACCTCAGCGTTATTCAACTGTCCTGTTTTGCTGGAATCTTCTCCCTCCAGACTTTCCTGCTGTCACTAAGTCACTGAAGTGGTTTTCAGGTTAAGTCTCTGCACCCCAAAATCTTTTCAAGGGCTCAGACGTGTCATAACCGAGCCTCCGCCACAGACAAAAATCTCAACCGTATCCTCCAGACACGGCGTCCCCAGCCTCAATATTTCCAGCCTGATGCCCTGTGGCAGCAGAGGAAGCCACAGGAGCAGCTTAGCCAGTGTGTTTATTCAGGATCCATTAGCGGCAGCATTTTTATGCTCTCAATAATTCAGCTGGTTGCTTCCCCTGGGCCGCTCTGCCTGGCGGGGAGTCGGCTCACTGGAGCTCTGCAATGAGAGAGTCGGACAAAGGCAAGCGGAAAAAAGGACGGTGCAATTTGAAATAAAGGGGGTAAGCGGCAGGTGAAGAGGAGAGCTGCTCCATCAGTTACTGTCTGATTTTGTGTGTGGATTCTTTGCAATGTTCTCATTTAATTTTTTGACAAGGGCAGTTGTAAAGAAACCCTCTTTTTTGTGACTGGGGGTGTTTTTTATACTAAAAGCTTGTTCTTTTTACTGTAATTTTAAGAGAAATGCCATTAATTGCTTCATTTCCTGTCAGGGTCATTTGTCGACAGGCCTGGTGGTCAGTTTTACAGGTTTTCTTTTAGAAAACCAGGACCTTTTATGGTGTCTGACTGGTGTCATTACTTTAATTTACTGGTATTGGATTCTGCCAGCACTAGAACAAAAGCCCTCAATCTCAGACAGAATCTGGTATAATATATAAGCCAAGAAGGATCCCAAGCCACCATATATATCCACCGCTGTGGGAGTAAACGTGCACATGTTTTTAGGGACGGCACTAAATTTGCTCCAGCTCAAGGCCTCTGCAGCCTCAGTGATGACACTGCCGTCAGAAATACAATGATCATCACACCGCCAGACACTCTGTAGGTAGCACAGAAGTGAAAGGGTGGTCTGGAGAAACACACGTCTAATTTTATAACCTTTTCCATGTGGTGTTGCTCATGAAGGCTTTAAGGTTTCTGGGGTTTAGACTGAGTGGCGTTAGCAGGCAGCAGGCGAACAGGTGGCAGCCGACAACCAGCCTCCACTGTTGCTATTCTTGGAGGATTCTGGATGGTCAGTGTGTGTGTGTGTGTGTGTGTGTGCGTGCGTGCGTGTGTGTGTGTGTGCTGCTCATTCATGCTTCACATTCACTAAAACTGAATCCTCCCTGATACGTGGCCTCAGCTTTGCAATACCGTAGCTCCATTTTCAGGCCTTCCTGGTATTCCCTCCAGCTTCACCTCCCCCCTTCTTTCCTCACCCTGCCTCCATCCTTCCACACGTTTGTCATGCTGTCACTTTCCTCTCAGAGGGCACAGACTGACCTTGTTCACAGGCAGTCATGCTGGTGTGAAGTACGTGCGGATGCAAGTGTGTGTTCTCTTATTTCTCTCCCTAAATCCCTTTGACCACAATCCTCACCAAATAAAACCTGTCAGCTAGGGCACACACACACACGAAAAATGGATCTGGATAGGCCACAAAAAAAATCACTTTTAAGGTACCACAAAGACTCTCTGTGATGTGTGCATGCGTTTTTCTGACGGGTTGTGTAATCGGGGGCTGCTACTCACTGTCAGTTTTGTACCCTTAAAGAAGTGGGAGCGATCTCTGTGTCTGCTCAGGGCTAACAGACAAAGCTATGCTAAAGGGAGAAGCATGCTTGGTTTAGCAAATGCCCAGCCACTCCATACAGCATTTGTACCAGCTCCACAAAAGTGTAAGTCCTTAGTAATAACTGGTCTTTTCACGGGGCCCCTAAAAGACGTAAAAAAGCACCCCCCCATTCAAACCCTGCCATGGCTCCCTATTTAATGGGGTGAAGTGAGGCTGGGTTTTGAATGCAGCCCATTTTGCCTTTCAGGCACTGCTTTGGTGCCCCTAAAAGCTTTGGCACTGCTCTTCCAACAGGGGAGTGGTTCCCACTCACCATTGTCAGCACCCAGACAGCATTACCTGTAGAGATAAAAAATAAACAAAAAAACAATCAGACAGAGGTGAATGTGTTTAGTACATTGAAGCAACACTGTAGAAGTGCAGGGTCTAATTGGAGAAGGCTGGATACAGAATATTAGCGTTGACTCAAGCGTGCAGAGAGGACCGTTCTGTAGAAGTGCATTTCCTGTGCTTTTTGTCTTACAGAAAATCCTCCACGCCTTCATCACCTGTCATTTTTTGATCTCTCCATGCATCTATTATTCAGTGCTATTAATTGGTGCAGGGCTAGCTGTCAGCTCTAACCTCTGATGTAAGGGAGCTATTTAAAAAGGTGTCCTTCATAACGTTGAAAGGAAATAGTTAATTAAAGGTCCTCTCCTTCACTCTTTCTCTCATGTTCTGGCGTTCTAACAGATTTGTCTTCTTTCATTTCTCGTCCCTTTTCCAGGAAGAGCAGAACAGAGGAAAGCCGAACTGGGAGCACCTAAACGAAGACCTCCACGTCCTGCTCACAGTAGAAGACACACAATCCAGAGCCGAGATCAAGATGAGGAGAGCAGTGGATGAGGTCAAGAAGCTGCTCGTACCTGCCGTGAGTACAGCCAACAAATGCCCTTCAGTCAAAATCATAACAACCCCACATATGGAACGACCCCCCTCCTGCCCTGTTAGCTTCCTGTTTACGCTTATACACAGGCCAAACTCCTAGCTTAGCCCTGCTCCCTTTGGAGTGAAAACCTGTCCCCACTGCGAGTGCCACATTCCCTCCCCACCTTCCTTCTGCCCCAGTTTCTCCGTACATCGCACCGCCGATCATGCCCGGTGGCACGTCTTTGGCATGCTGCGCATATTTTTCCTGTTCACTGTGGCGACCAGGTGGACGGGACAGATGAAGCCCCATGTTTGCAATCAGGCGGTGATGCTCAGAGCCTGGTGTCCTGCAGAGCTGGAGCCAGTTGGCCATTGTCTCGATAGTTTGTTCTAGTTGCAAAACTGTGTCTTTTATTTGCTAAACTGCAGATTGGGGAAGAACAAGTGTGGGGGATTGAGCTTCACAGTCAACATGATTCAGAGGATTCCTCTCTGGTTAGATTCCTCCCCTCTGTCCATCCAACGGAGCAGAAACAGCTGCTCCCTAGCCTCTCTTTCATCTCTTCTTTGGGACATTTGACATTTCAGCTCATTAACATACGTGGAGTTTAAGGTTCCTGTGGATGCTGGATGATTCTCCCTGCATGCGTGGAGATGGGCACATGTCTCCTTGGCATCCATGTATGTCAGTGGCAGCTCACCTGTGTGCCGTGCTGTAAATATAGCTCCAAATCTGATTACACATGCCAGTAGAGCTCATCAGTTTTGGGGTTAAAGGGTTAACATTTTTCTTAAAAGGAGAAAAGCAGCTCTAAAATCTTCTAGACTCTAATGAATTCTTGCCTACCCGGGCTTCCAGCCTCTTTATGAGAGACATTTTTATAGATATAATTAAAGACTTACTGCAATTTTCCTTCAAGCAAGAGATCTTCAATTAACTGAAGTGAAAAGATTCTTTTTTTGATACAGGGCACCAGGCACGGTGGTATTTTATTTATCGCTTGTGGAAGCTTTGTTTGTCAAGCATTGAACCTTGCTCATCGGTAGGAAGACCAGTGACACATTTAATATTAGCTTCTCTTTATTTTCTTCACATGAGCCTGTGAATCATGGCATGATTGTGAAGAAAATACCCCGTACATAGACGGTAATAAACGTTGCGTAGCGCCAATGCTCCGTGTAGAGATTAACCTTAAGAGGTTAAAGGGTTTGCCTTTGCTTAAGCAGCTGCTAGCGCCTGCTTCCCACTGCTGTGAACCTTTCAACTCTTCCTGAACTGGGAGCAGTGAAACACCAGTGAGATGAGGGAGGAGCGAGAGAAAGAGTAAGAACGAGAGAGAGACATGGGTGGGAGAGCTTGATTGAGTTACTCTTTCAAGTGTGGATTTACTCAGCTGATCTTGCCCTTGCACACACGTGCATAACCCTCCATGTGCATCCACATCAGCTAACGTGCTCTGCATCTGCAGCGTCTTTAGTGAAGGCCCTCAAACTGAGCTGCAGGCAGAGGCCGACTGCACTCTAGGTAACCTCCACCTCAGGACTGTGGAGCTGTTTCCACTTAACCCTGCTACGTCATTTCACAGCAGCCGGGGTCTCTTTAAGGGAAAAGAGAACAGAAAATCTGCCAGTAATCATTTTGGTTTTTTCATCCACATTTACTTCACATATGTCCTTTTTGAGGAAATATTAAAATATCCTTTTGGGAAATATTGCTCTATCGTCCGTCATCGAATAGATATAATATAGTGACACAGCTCAGAACTGTCAGTCTGGAGGAAATGAGACACGGGGACCAGACCAGACCAGCTGGGACCAGACTAAGACCTTGACATTTTGCAACACTTTACTGTCAACGCTGTCAGAAAGATTCTAGAAGGGTTCAGGTAGTTTCTTTATCTACCCGTCTCCTGTTTCTTCTCTCTCTTTTCGTCTCCTTAGGTAAACTCCTGTGTCCAGCTTTTTCCCCACTCTTTTTTTTCTGCTTCAGAGCACCTTTAAAGAACACAAAGTAGCTCCTGATTCTGTAAAAGCCAAACAGATGCACTTTAATGGACATCAAGGCAAACTTTGGGGGCGCTAGGTCTGTACTTGCCCGCACTGCTTGGCCGAGTGCTCCGGTACCATCAGAACCGCTCAGACGGAAGGGGTTAGGCAAAAGGGGAAGCCTGATGTAGGCAGCGCTGCACAGATAGACCTTCCACATTTTCTTTCTGAAATGTGTTGATGACATCGCAGCACACACACACACACAGCACACACACACACACACACTGGACAGTCACACACACACACACACACACACACACACACACACACACAAACCCCTGTCAGCAGCATCTGACAAATGGGTGCAAAACACCATCTGCTAGCATCCATCCATGTGTGCCTTCCCAATTAATGATGTTTATTCTCTGTTAAGCCTACCTATCGCTATCATTTTCCTCCTATTTTCCCTTAATCTGTTTCCCTCCCGTCTTTCTCTCTCTCTGTTATGAAATATATTCAGCCTTTTCCAGAATTGCTCAGTTCTCAGTCTTATGATTTACCACCTCTGAGTGCCTATTTCCCCCTTTGGTGCCTCCAAAGATCAAGCCTTCTATTGTGTGATTTAAAACAATACCTAAATGCTCTTTATATTGCAGAATTATGCATCTTAGGCTGATGGTATGAATTATTAGGTTAATTGAGTCATGAACTTGAGTGCTTTAGCCATCTCCCTAAACAAGAGCAGAGAGAAACACACCTGGAACTCACCGTCCAGCCTGGAAGATAAAGGCTACAATGTGCTCCTGACACATCTACTGCTATTCTCACACTCTTTCAAGCAGCTCAGGAGAGTTTCGAGCCGTTGCAGGCCAGGAGTAGGTGTGTAACTTCCGTCATCCCTGTAGGCTGTTATTACCTCCGTCCAGCTAATGAAGGTGCACGATTGGATCATATTAACCTCCTGATCTGCACCTCCCAGGACGCCACAATTCGGATAAGCTGGACGCCCTTGTTGGTGTGTGTATAGTGAGTGTGTGAGGCAGCAGTGTGCGCCGACCTACGTGCACATAGACACTGCATCTCCCACATGAATGTTAATCATCTTTTTAATTGGCTTCCTTGACTCTGCGACCTCATCTTGTGATGGCAGGACTACAGTCGGTGCACTCCTTCACTGCTGCTCTGCTCGTCCCACATTCTTGCTAGTGTGTATGTGTGTGTGTTTGGTTGGTTCTGGTCTTTTTACCTCCGTTTGCCATCCTGGCACCAGGCTGACCTCAGTCGGCTCATCTTTCTCACGTGGCTTAGCTTTTTGTATTGCCTTTCCCAGCGTTTCTCACCATCTATCACCATCTATCCAGCCGTTGGTGCCAAAGTGCCCTTCTAGACATGCACTTCAGACACCTACTAAACCTCCTCTGTGGGTGGGTAATAGGTAAAACGTGTTCCGTATAAATCAGTTCAGATTAGTGATCTCTAAGTGATAAGTGGGTAATTGCTATTGACCACTTAAACTGTTTCACCACAGGAAACAGATGTGGCTTTCCTGACACTTATGCCAATAATGATTACTGCCCCACGCCATTAATTAGTTAGAGAAGTGAGTCATGTCAGCTCAGGCACGGTTTATTCAGCCCCATGTGTGGACATTCAGACTTTTACCACTGGTTTTTATCATGGACCCAACATTCCGATAACCATGAAAGCAGATCTCTGGCTACGTCTTCCTCCCCCGATCCTCAGATCTAAACTTTTGGAGCGTTCCCTACGGTAGCTGTTCAGCCTCTCTGAGTGCTGCTGGCCTGAGGGCTTCTCCCTTGCCTCTCCCCTCCATCTGTCCATCCCTCCTCATCAGGCCTGGTTAGGTGGAGGACAGGTGGTTGTACTCCTGAAGAAATAGTCCCCCTGCAGCAAACAACCTGCCCAGGCTGGCCATCCTCCCTGCACTCCCCTGCTGCTCCTCTCTCCTCTCCTGCTCCTGGCATTGATAGTCAGGCAGACTTCTTCAGTGATCTCTCACAAACATCTCTCTGTTGCTGCAGGGAGAATGGCAACGCTCTGCCCAGGTGCTGCCTCCGTGTTGCTTGAATTGCAGCAGTAATCATGATTATAGTGTTGATGACATTTTTTTTTTTTTTACTTGCGTGCTCTCTGCAGACATGCTGTGACATAACGGTTAGTCGCTCCAGGGTTTGCCTTTTAAAACCGACTTCTCACACGCAAGCCGTGACGCCTCAGTTTAAGTTCCGGTCTGTTTGCTGTTTCCATCGTCATGACAACCGCAGTAACACTGGGGGAACACTAAAAGCACTTTAAAGATGATGGTTGCGGTAACTTTTGTGCTAAACGGCAGCTGCAGCACACATGGTTCCACGCTGCATCACTGCCGTTCCCAGAATGACACACTGACGTTTCCCAACCATGACATCTTCAAAGTTGCATTTACTGGCTGCATAAATTAATTAAAACCATATTTTACTTAATTTGGCTCATCACTTTGCTGCCGCACTTGCAGGAGGCCTCTGATAAAAGCTCTCAAAACCATCTGCAATCAAGGTCGTCCTTCCTAATCCACCTGCTTGTACAGGTTTTGAGGAAAACGAAGCAGGCGGAGAACCAGACCAGGCAGTTTTAATCTCCCAGAGTCACCCGGTGGAGAGGAGAGGGACCCTGCAAGCCTCCAGCCAATCTCTGCCTCTCTTTGAAGGTCTCCCTAATCCCCCTATGAAGGGGCGAGGAGAATCAGCTGTGTGCATGCAGTGTATGTATAGTTGTTTGAATCTGCGCACCCAACATGTCCTGCTTGAGACTAGGACCATTGTTTATCTGCCAAACTTGTACACACACACACACACACACACACATACACAAACACACCTATTAAAGCGTCCAATGCAGCAGCCTCTAAGCTCGCTCTGGGGCTGTAGCGAGGCTGGGTTTACAAACGGGAACAGACACAGAGCACGCTTTCATCTGCGCCGCTCTGGTGATGGGAAACAGAATGGTGCAGAGCTCAGCGTTAGGAGAGTCCGAAGGCCCCTTGTCAAATTTGGCTCCTACGGGCTGCGACGCCGGCCTTCCCTCGCCCTGTGTCCCGCCAGCCAAATCTGGACTGATGGCTTCGCCTCCCTGGTTGCGTCTTTTCATATCTCACCAGGATTCATTAGCTTATTTTCTTGTTGAGTTTTTCAACTTTCCTTGCAGCCACAGCCGCTTTTTCCTTTACTGGACCTTCTGAAACTTAAGGCTGTACCAGAAACCACACTTTGCTTCTTTAGAACCCAATTCTGTTTGTATAGGAATGCCCTCTAGCATTATACCAAAAAGACCCTTAAATCCCTGAGAGCGGAACCACAGTAGTAATATGTGTGCTTTTTATTTACCAACTTAGGCCAGCACCAATATGCTAAATATGCTAATGAGCTGTCTTTGTTGAGTGCACATCCAGGTTGACCCGTTCTGAGGGTTCCGGGTTTGAATCCACAGTCTGCTCGAGGTCTTTTGATCCCTGTTATATGAGAGGTTTTCAGAGATCTGCTCTGAGTCAGGATCTCTCAACGATGCAAATCCCCTCTGCAGTATTTAGGGCTCCCAAATCATCCCTGGCCAAATCCGTTCAAGATATTCCGCGCTCGATTGGATGGCATTAAAGGACGGCAGACGGAACAATGCACTGGCAGACAGTTCTGTGGAATGAGGGACATTAAAGTAGGAATAGAGACTCGGGTGGGGGTGGACACTGGTGCAGTTTTGGGATGTGATCTGAGTGTTACAAAGGTGGAAAGCTAACCTATGGATCAGTCAAAGATGACAACAAAGACCGGACAGCAAAAGAAGCCGAACAAGCTGTGAGGCTAAATTTGGCAGATGCTAGCACAGTTAGGAGAACCTTTGCAGCATCAGACACACTTTGCCCTCCACCCCAGGGGGCTGAAACTTTGCTGGTTTGAAGGTGGGTTTAAACATCCACAGAAGCTGAAGTTCCTGACTTAATTTGCCACAACTGCGCTTTAGTAAGCTTTGTGAGTGACAGTAATGGGGCGGAGCCGCTGTGATGTGTTTGTTATAATCTGACTGAAGTCAGGTTTACTCCTATGCTAATGAGCTGGTGGTTTAGCATGGGTAATGGCGCGTCTCGCTAACAGAGCTGTCTGGGAGTCAGGAGGGGTGCAGAGAAGATAAAAAGAGGCTTTGTGGGTTATGTTAAAGGTATAAGACAGTTGTAAGAGGTCCTGATTCTCATGGCTGATATTGTCACAGAGGTTTAGGAGCAAAACAGTGGAGAAAATAGTCTTTGAGCATGCAGCAAGTGAGGATTTGTAGATATTGATGCACAGTTTAGCCATTGAAAACAATTGCTGTGTTCTGGATTTGTTGGTTGTTCATTTGTAGGCTTGTCTTTGTGAATCTGGCATGTTTGCCGCTGTTCTGTTTTTGTGTTTTTTACACATCTTTACCAGGTTCCAAGTTTGTTTTAATTATTTGGAAATGATCAAATTCTACACATTTGCTCGGGCTTTTTAATGTTTTTTCTATTTTCCCTCCTCCTGTCGTCCACATCAGACAGTGGGGAAGTGTTGATTGGTTGTCTTGGCAGTTTGGCAACAGTAATCATTTTCCCACAGATGTTGGAATGGGAGTTAGGAGGAGGAGAATAAACATCTGCTGTCGCCACAACTTCCACCTCAGTAGTTGGAGTTATCTACCCCTCCTTTTATGAAGCACCACCCCCCTTCCCATTCCAGAGCAGAGCCCCCCCCCCAGCTTATGTTTCCCAGTTCTACACATCCCGCCTATCCCTGCATCCCAGGAGGCAGCTGGGGCAGCCTGTGTTTACTGCTGAGGTAATTGGAGTAGTTCGGCGAGAGCCTGACCCCAGACCCACCAAGGCCCCAGATAAGTGTGTGCGCCCACTTTTTTTCTGCGTGTGTGTGTGTGAGAGTGTGTGCACACATGTTGGTGATGACTGGCAGTAAAGCCAAGGAAGGAAAGCAAGCCTTAGCCAGTGTCAGCCCACTGGGGAACAGACAAATTGGTTTTCACCGCGCTGTCTGTCTTTTCTCGTCTCTGATTCTCCAGCAATTCTTTTCTTCCTCCCGCATATCTCTCCATCTCTGCACCAGTCAGAAAACAATCATTCACACTTTCTCTAGTGTGTAGTGTCTAGTGTGTGTGTGTCTTCTCTGTAGCACTTTTCCTCGCAGTGTTCTTTTGGTGTGCCCATCATTTTATTTCTAAGAGGAGCCGGTAGCTAAGCACTAAGAATGGGGGGATATGCCAGATATGAGCGAAAGCCCCCCACCCTCAGCCCCAAAAAAGATGTCAGCTTTTCCATCAATCCAGCTGCTGTTGTGGTTACCTGCGACTCGGAGTCCATGTGCCAGAGAGAAATCTTCGGAAAATTAACTGCAGTTATTCTTCGGCGTCCTACAGATAGACAGCTTTGATGAGGAAGGAAGCATGGTGGCGTGTTAGCATGCATCCAGTGACCTCATCGCTGTGACGCCTGTCCTCCTGCTCTCCTCCCTCCCTCAGCACGCTGTCTTGCTCCCCCCTGGTAGCATTTAACGCTCCGCTGATTTCACAAATAAGCCTCATTGATTGGATCAGATTCTGGTAGATGGCGCATCTTCATTCTCTGCTGCTGGACAGAGGGGGCTGTAGGTGGTGACCCTGCACGGAGAACAAGGGAACATTTCCAGTCCTCGTTCCTTTCATTCAGTAACTGTTTCTCCGTTAGGATTTACACACACACCTACACTGTACCGAAACACACACACACACACCCCTGTGTCTCAGCGAATGTTTCATTTCGAGTGTTGCATGCTGACAGAGGAGTCTGTTAATTGTGGCAACACCTTGAGCAAGGCAACATTAAACTGCTCTCCCCGGTGCTGTTCATCAAACATTCATCTGAGCTGTGCTTCTGTAGTGGAAGCTGGCTCCCTTCGCCCGGCACTGCATGATTTATTCCACTCTATTCCAGCAGTGTAATTTAGTTTCTCTTGATCTAGCATCTCCTGCCTGCCACCATTTTGCAGCTACCACGGTGCCGTTTGGTCAGGTTGAACCGGATCCCAGATACACAAAAAACAGAAGGGATGCTTCACGAAGGGATTCATTTTTTTGCACAGATAATTAGCCAAAAAATGGGGGGGCAAATGCAGTATAATGGAGAAGAGCGATCTCTATTTGCAGCAGACAACTGGGGATACACACGCTGCACACACCTCATCCCAGCCGCAGCATCTGCGCTGTTCCCTCGTCGATGACCTCTATTATGTCTCTCTTCCCTCAACAGGCTCTATGCCACCTATGCAAAGTTGGATGGATGGCAGAATCGTCTCGCCTCGCACCCGTTTAACCTCTCCAGGCATACAGATCCATCACCAGCAAACACACGCGACACACACACACCCCAGCAGCACTCGTATCCAGGCTAACAGAGTGGGAGATTCTGTTTACTTCCCTCTCAATCGAAGCCCTCTCACTTGTGTTCCATCTCCTTTTATTTATAGAAAGATCCATGAATTATTCAAACTCTCAATCCTCCATCACAAGATTCATTTGGGACTCATTTGTAGCTAAAAACTGGTGTAAATGAATAGCAGGCCTGTGCTAGCGTTCAACAAGTGTCAGTGGTTTCGCAGCTCTCCGTTCAGATACAAGGCAAAATGGATGTGTAATTTATTGTTGTGACTAATGTGGCGAGCTGCGCTGTCGCCATTTACATCTGCTGCATCCTGTTTTGGACGGACTCCTTGTTTATCCTCCATCCATGCATCTATTTTGTCTTGCAAGTTTATTTGGCACACTTTCAAAGAAGAACACTGGGATTTTTTTTAATGGCATGACAAATACACACCCATACACAGGCTGTTGTTTTAAATGGTGTGAATCAGTGACAAATTAGTGTACAGCTCCCGATTAAGAAGCACTGTCTGAGATGCTTTGATCCAAAGTTTACTTCTGTTTCTAAATGTGTTTCTGTTGACACCATCGCATGGTTATTGGTGATTTTACTCTGGGAGGGGTTGGTGGTGAGCCTCACCAACCCTACACATCAAGAGGATTTACTTCCAAAGTAGTTTAATTAGTTCTACAGCAGCTGACATTCAGCCGGCACATTGGCAGAGTAGTGTAGTGCATCAAGGAAGTGATGACGTTGCCAAACATGGCGTATTTTTACAGGCTGCTTTACTGTGCTTTTCTCTGTCTTTGCTGCAGCCTGGAAAGTAGCTGGCATCATTTTGGTGCTTCAAGACTTCCCCATTATAAACAAAGCGAGACGGCACGCTGGAGGTAGCGGAAGAGAAAGCAGAGTGAATTTCCTCGCTTCGTTAATTGGCAGCTCTGTGCTACACTAAATATGGCGTGTGTTGCGCATACACGGCTCCTGTGACTTCAGCGTAGCCATGAGAGACCCAGCCTCTGTCACTTTTCTCTGACCTAGACTCAGTCACTCTTTCTTCCTCTTCGCGGTTGTGCTGAAGGGGAATCTCGTGGGAGGGTTTAGCTCTGGACCTCTCTTTCTTTTCCCTTTCTCTGTCTCTCCATATCGTCCCTCAAATAAAGCCAGTGCTGGGTTTAGCGGGCAGGCAGCGCAGTGATGGAGATAACGACAAGAATGTGGCTTCAGTTTGTGGCTACCTGCCTCCATCCAGACGGCCTCTAATAAGCTTCCGCGCTCTGCTGCCTGCTTTTAACGCTTCTGCACACAGACGCAGGCGTCCAGGTCCAGCGGTTCCTAAAGAAGGGAGCATCTGTTTTCTTCAGAACAGATCGATAGGTCACCTGAGTTCAGCAGTGCTTTGCACACCTGTCCTTGGAGCCTTTATCCTGGAGAGCTTGAATTAGCCCAGGAAAGGTGCGTTAGCCTGGTCAGTCCATGCTAGCAGCATCAGAGACAACAGTTTGGGCTGAAGCTACATGGAGGGGAGACCACGGGTCTGAGAGAGATTGCTTAATTGCTTTCCGTGAATAATTTGGACCCCTAATTTGGCAATAATGACAGTGGCTGCTGCTTTTGTATTTATTTATCCAAATATTAATTGACAGGCCTGACATTAGCGTGGGCGGTTATTGCATTTTTGATTGCGCACAAGGGAGCAAGGAAAATTAGAGTAATTATCATTCTGATACAGATTATGAATATGCATCTCCACACTTAATGCCTCTGTCAGCACTTTAGTAACAATAAGGCATTTTTTCCACCACGGACAAGAGCTTATCTTCATGTCCGTTTGCCTGAAACCGCCAACTGGTGCTTGTGGAAAACAGATGACACGCAGGCATTCGAACGCCACCCAGGCACGTTGTCAGCGGAAACAGCCGCCCCATTGTTCAGTTCAGTCAGCCTGAAATTGGCCGTTCACTCAGTAGAGTTGGTTTGCTGCGTCGCCGAGAATAAATTCCCCTTTTTTGGTGTTTCTGTATTTGCAGGCGGAGGGAGAAGACAATTTGAAAAAGATGCAGCTGATGGAGCTGGCAATCCTGAACGGGACGTACAGAGACAACAACATCAAAGCACGTAAGTGAGCTGCTGTAACACACACACACGCACGCACACACACTTATCTGCACCAGCACATCACTAATTTTTAACTGTACATTAAGATACACAATAATATAATCCTTTAACCAGTTTCCTTTTATTAGATTAAGGTAGAGTCTGGAACACACCTGGGTGGAGCTCAGAGTAGAAGTCAACACTCAGGTGTTGAGAAGATCCACCTCGTATGTATTTTCATGTAGGGAAAGTCAGTCAGGATGAGGAGCAGCGAAGATCTAGAATAAGATCCTTTTCTCAGCTGAACCCAGGTCTGCTTCATCATCACATCTCTGTACATCCCATTATATCCATGACGACCGGCAGATTTCTACTCCAGGCTCTCCAGACAGTTTTGTAGGACAACTTCCATCCTGTTCTCCATCCTCCTCCTGCTCATCTTCATCTGTCCCCTTAAAGCCCCCCTCCTCCCCAGTTCCAAACGCGACTCTTGCTGTCGGCGCTCTGAACTTCCAGCCTCGTTCCACTCGCTCAAATCTGCATGTCAGCCACTGGCTCACCCGTTTCCCACTGTTTGCTCCTTCAGCGCCAAATTCCATTCATCAGTGCGTAATTAGGCATCAGTTTCATACGGCCAATCACATCTACTCCAAACAAGTGAAGAACTAAGCTCAGCGTGATTGATGCCAGCGTTTCTCCAAACGTGAGCCGTGATGAACGGGCCCACCGGCTAACCCTCGTTCCAGCCTGATTTAATCGACCTGCCTGTGGGGACGCTTGTGTGGCACCTCTCGCAGCACACGCTAACACCAACCACTGAGGAGTGATTATTGTCTGTTCATTCGTACGTATTCAACCTAAATGGACCGCCCACTGGGTGCAGGGACGACGTTTTCCAAGCTGCTAACGCTTGAATGGAACCCGGCCCCCGTCTTTCCCCCACGAGTCCATTTCGGTTGGTACGGGTGCTGTTTTGCTGTCACCTATGCCGTATCCAGTTGCTGACTGTGTCGCTGCCATGGTGATTTGTATGCTTGGAGCGCATCAGGGAAACAGCAGCATTTTGTGCTTTTTGTGTGATGGGTTATTGTTTATTTTTCTTTTGTTTGCCTATGTTGATTTTTATTTTCTTCTGCAATATTGTGGCTTTTGTGGTTCATCACCATGATCATTGCATGGACTAATTTTCCCTTTTGCCCCTCCCTCCTTCTCCCCTCTCCTTTCCTGCCTCTCTGTTTTCCTCTTTGTTTTTCCTCCTCTGTTTCCCCCTCCACTCTTCATCTGTGTTTATGACCACCACCCCACACTTCTCGCCCTCTTCTTTTCTTTCTACTCCTGTCCTTTTCTCTCTCGCTTATGGCAGCCAACCTTGCATTCTCTCTTGCAGCGGCAGCAGCAGCCGCTCAGGGGCCCCGTCTTATAGCGGCCCCCGCGGGTCAGGTGCTGCCTCCCCCGGCGCTCCGACCCCCAACGCCAGCCGGGGCGCCCATCATGAACCTCATCCGGCCAACTCAGATGGCTGCCATGCTGCCCAATGGCACCCCGACCCTGGTGCCTCCAACACCAGACGGCGGGCTGATCTACACCACCCCGTACGAGTACCCGTACGCCCTGGCACCTACCTCCCTGCTGGAATACCCCCTCGAGCACAGTGGGGTTCTAGGTAAGCGAGCCTGGGGGAGCATGGGTGCAGCAGGTACGGCGGCCAGCTTTAGCCAGCCTGGACAGGAGGGCAGCTTGTTTTACCCTGGAGCTGCGGTGCTGGACGCAGCTTCCTTGAGCCACAGTCAGGACTTGTTGAAAGGTAAATATGTCGTGTCCACCTGAGGACCACAAACTCACAGAGCGGATAACGCTGGCTAAGCTTTCAGTAACGGGACCACCGATAATGTGGCTGGTATGGACACTGCGTAGCTGCGTGGGCAGAAAGGAGGCGGCCAGGGCCAGGCTTTTCCAAATTTTGACACCGTTCACTGTTTGTTTTAGCTCCACTCAGGTTTACGGCGCCTCTGTTCTGCAAGGCTGGTGTGGAAGCCTAACCTCTGTAAAAGGAGGCCTGCCGACAGAGAGGCGCAGCCTAACCCTTTCATGCACTGGCCTGAAGGCATATGCAGTCTGGCAGCAGATCCCCACGGATTCCTGCAGCGATTGAAATCATTCCTCTGTGCTGCTCTCTGCAGGCAGCCTTGATGCCTGGAGATCGCCCCCCTCCGACTCCCACTGGGGGTGTTCATTAAATTCCTCTAGTCTACCATTTTTCCCCCTTTTCCTCGTTGTCTTAGCTTCCATGCCCTTGAACCCGAACCCTGCGCTGATCTCCGATGTCCCTTATTTCACATATCAGGGGGTTTAACATATCTGTTACCAAAGAAACATCTGAATGGGGCAACCAGGCTGATATAAACAGCATCTTCTATTAGAGAGCCAGGTAATCCAAATACAACAGATCTCCCCAGAACCGAGAGGCTTTCATTCAGACTTGTGGAGTGCCGTACCTGGCAGCCATGCTGTTTGTAGCCATCCTGAGTATTTTGGAAGCCTCGGGGAGCGACGCGTAGAGCAGAGGGGGGCAAGAACAGGCGGGGGCAGCTGACTTGCCTTCTTCTCTTTAACTCGTAGCTTTACACCAGCTAACCGCATTTTATTTACTCACAATATCGATTGGTGCCTTCAGCAGCACAGGGCCCTGTGGGACTCTCTCTCTCACACACACACACACACACACTCTTACCCATGCTAGCAGCTAGCCACCATTGGTTTATCTCTGGATAGAGGAACGCCAGGCCATCTGCCTCTTCTAAACAGCGTAGGTGGCTCTGTAGTCGGGAGCCAAAGCTCTCGCTTTTATTATCATATTTAACGCTTTCGACATCTAAATTCATGCACATTTTTTGAATACTTGAACATAAAGTGACCCGCGCAGAGTCAGCTTGTGTCTCGTAGATGGGGTGGTATCGGGCACCGACGAGGGTAAAAATCAGATGTGACAGATATGGGAGGGGGACGTACCCCCGGCCAGAAGTGGTGAATGAAGGGACGAGAGTGAGAGAAGCAGGTGGTGTCTGGCACTATTCAATTACCATCTGAGCGGTATTAGATTCCCTGAGCCCTTCAGAATAAGGAGACAAATTTCTCTAAAGCCCCCTCTGGCTCCCAGAGGGAGAAACCTCTCCCTTTTGGTGCAGCTAGCCCGGGAGCCTCCGCCCTTTACTCGCCCCTCTGTTCAAAGAGCCTCGCATAAACCTGAGCACTGTGGAAATAGATTCCTTAAGTTATGCATTTTGAAATGCTAAGTTACACTCCAAAAAGATGTATTTTTTTCTACTGCATTTTTCTACATTTAAAGAGTTACCTGTGGCGTGTGTACATGTATTCCGATGTGTATTCTGTTGCTATTGCGTGTATTGTTGTATATTCCGAGCATTAGCCTTTACGCTATCGGTTAAAAATGTGAATGTTATCACTGTAAAAAATGACTGTTTTCCCCTGCTCAAAGTGAATGGTTTCTAACCTTGTGGACCTGTTACAATCTAGGTGCAATGGCTACTAAAGTGAGACGGCATGACACGCGGGTCCATCCTTACCAAAGGATTGTGACCGCTGACAGAGGTCAGTTTAGTCTCTCAGCTACATTTTGCTATTGACTGATGAATTTCAATGTTATGCCTATATGCCTCGATGCCTTAGTTGAGATTTTCTATATACTGTCCGGACTGTATTTTCGTTGTCGTCGTTGTTTCCCCCCCCGTCTTCCTTCGCCAATACTCCCCACACCTACCCCACACATCCACACACCAGCTAAACGGTGGCTTGTGGTCTGCACATTCTGTTTACATTTCCTCCAGCGCATACACAGGGCAAAGATTGTGCATATGTCAAACCTCAGGCAGACGCGAGGGCAGGTAGTGCTGAAAGAGTCTCACGACATTCCTCTGATGTGAGATTAGAGCCTAAAATGGGGCAGGCTTGTTCCCATACATCATTTATCTGCTCAGCTCACGAGCAGCAAAGGAAAGAGGCGCATTTTCTATACCGTAAGCGAGCAGCGTGGAAGGCAGAAGGGAAGTAGTCGTGCTGCCACCCAGCGCCATTTCACCCTGAGATTTGAATTTATTCTGTATTTTTATTTTTCTATGGACGGCCAACACGCACAGACATAAGCCGAGGTAGCTCGCACCCTCTCCAGCGTACCGCAGAACCGATCGAAAAAAAGCTAAAACACATTTTTGATATTTCAGTTGTACATGAGGTACTGTCATTTTCTATTTGAGCATTTTATATCAAATGTATTTATGGTTCATGTGTATATTTATATCCTATAAATATATACTGCTAAATAAAGAGAGAGAATCGGAAAACAGCGATTCATCGATTCATTGCACATTTGCCGCTAGCCGCAGCTACATCACATAGCATTAGATACTCAGCCTTCTGACCACTAATCACACTGTTTGTGACCTGACAGACACTAAAACACTAGATTTTTGCGTTTTGTTGTCTTGTCTGTGTCTTTGTCCGACCCCCCTTTTTTTCCGCGGGGCCGTTTGCGCTTGAATTAAACCGCCCGAGGGTTAGCAGTCGAGAGGTGACGTCGGTATTCTAACGCGGTTAGATGGGTGAGGGATGTAGGAGCGGGGGAGGGCCACATGAGATTGCATTCATTTTATTGTTAAAATGATGTCATTCCAGTCTCTTCCTGCTGACACTAATATCCTTTCTATCTTTTTTTTCTGTTTGTTTTGTTTTTGTTTCTAACCACCTAGCCGCCACCGGCAACTAACACATGACCTTCTGACCTCTGAACTCTTCACCCAATGACGAGCCGCCCCAAGCCTGCCTGCTGATCAGTTAACTGGTAATTGCCTTTTGCTAGCCTCTCGGACGCAAGTGAGACAGAGAGCGAGGGGCGCCTGCCCAAACTGTTCCCCTAACACAGAAAGAGTAGGAAACCAACGCAGAATCTTCAGAAACGCAGCAAAACCCAGCGACAACGTTGTGTAATATCCATTTTCCCATCTGTTCATTGAGTTTGATTCCCATTCTTTCTCTTTCTTTTTCTTCATGAGTCATGCTGGGTGGAGCCCTAATTGCTCACAAGCCTGCACTGAACTGTATAGCAATAAAGGGGCGGCCCACCCATCCACCCCCACACCCTGTAAACGCTCCAATTTGGCACCCTCCCTCAAAAAGAGCCAAAGTTCAGGCTCTAGTTGACGCTAAGCGTTTGGTTTCAGTATAAGTGACATCACCCCGTCATTAAAGAGCGCCCCCACCCCCAGCCCCACCCCCAGCCCCAGCCCTGACCACCCGTCTATAAGAAGAGAAAAAGAAACAGAAGGAAAGAGAACCCGCTCACATTAACTTGTTTAATTTCTGTCATTTTCCACATGTAGCGGTTGTAATTTTGAGCTGACACATTCTGGGTGTGCACCTCCAAACAGCTTCTCTGCCTGTTTATTTTCTTTGGTTTTAAGAGTTTGAAGCATGGCTGAAATGATTGCAGAGGAGCTTTGTATGATTCATATGTTGGTTTCTCCTGTCCTGTTTTTTTTTTTTTTTATGTTGTGATTATTTTTGTTTCGTTTTGAGTTTTTTTTTTTTCCTCCACTTGTTTTTGTTTTTTTTTTTTTGTTTGTTTGTTTTGTTTTTAAGTTTCACATTTGACTAATTACCTTCGTGTGATCCGACTGGCCGAGCAGCCGTACTTGGAAAATGCAATCTAACGTGCGAAACAAGAAGTAGGACAGGAACGAAGGGCGAGCTTGACCAGAAGGTTCGCCGTTTGGGCCGACAGGTGTGTTTGTGCGCACGCGCGTGTTTTTAAATAATACTACGATGAAAGTAGGGTGTGTTGAGGCTTTGGGGACATCGGAGCGCCTCCTAGTGGCTGCTCACGTTTGCTACGACCCCCCCATCCACACTACATCCATCATACAGTGCCTGACGTTTTTTGGAAAAAGCTCTATCAGTAGGCTGAGCTGAAACCCCACGAAATCAAGAGTATTCTAGTAGGTGTGTATTTAACCAAAGGGTTTCCACAGAGTTATGCATCAGTCTCATCCAGGGCTCTTTTTGCCATTTTAGCATTAGCAGCATTTGTGGCCCCGCAGCCAGCCGGTCACATGACTTTAACACTAAGTCAAGTTCTTTATGCTTTATTATCATTTTCCCGCATCTTCACCCTTGAGCTTCAGGGTGTCAGCAGCTCCCCTGACCATTAGCGTGCGTTTGTTTTCACCGATAAACTGTTACCTTTGAAACCATCCAGAAGCGCATCCACAATGTGTCAGGCCTGCCCGTCTGGCTCTGAGCCCACCGATCCCTGGTTCCACTCAAGAAAAAATAGGATGTGAAAGCCATGCCTGCCTGTTCCAATTGCTTTATACATACGTCTTATATATAAATATATATATAAATATAGAATATTGTAGATATCTGTAATGCATATACAAATACAGAAGAGAACAAAACCTAGCTAATTTTACAGGGTGCTGGAGAAGAGAAAAAAAAATTGAGAAATCTATTTTTGGCAATTTTACCTTTTTGATACTACTACTTGCAGTTAGAAAATCAGAAAAAAAGCAAAATAAAAACGAGTCAAAGCGCGGGGGGGGGGGGGAATGAAGTGCTGTTACCTTTTTGGACGTGATTGGAGAAAAGGACAACGACCAAAACAGTCAGAGGAGACGGATGCCTGAAGGGGTCAGTGCAAAGTGCCTTATCAGCTGTGGTTTGGGTTTTGCGAGCGTTCCAGTTGTGTTCAGCGATATCCAGCACCCACCGTGGCGGCGCCGAGAGGGGACGGCTAGCGTCCCGCCGCTCCCCACGGTGGAGCAGGGCAGCCCCCCGTCACCCCAGTTACTCTATGCAAAAAGAATAGCAGTCGTTTGCGACCAGCTGAAATATGTGCCATGGTTTTGTCTTCCTAAAATTCTTTTTTTAATCATTATTTAGCTTTTCCCTTGACGACCCTTTACTCTGCTCTACACGCAGGTTCTGTTTTTTTTTGTTTGTTTGTTTGTTTTTTTCCCATTCGATGATCATGTGAGATATTGTCTTTATTTTTTTCCTCTCTTTCGGTGACTGTGAGTAATTTCCAAGAACAAATTGAACTGCCAATAGTCTGCCAAACCTGGATGTAATCAAGAGCTGAGAAAAGGAATGCCAAAATATTAAGGAAAAAGAACAAAAAACCAAGGCGAGGGGGAGCGATGGAGGGGTCCCGGAGCTTGTTTCGACAGCTGCGGGCCGAGCCCCCGCCTCCAGATGTCAGATTGACCACACAATCAAAGCTTTTTAACGAACAAACGAGACGATTGCGCAGCCAAGCGGCCTCCAGCTCTCGAAACAAGCGAGGGGTTTGGCTCCGACCCGCGGCGGGGAGCCGGGATCCAGGCCGGCCCCCCGCCCGCCACCTCCGCCCCCGCAGGATGGTTCAAAGCTCTTTCATCACTGTTACACCGAAAGCTCATTGATTATATATCTATCCTTCTTTTTCAGTGTTATTACTTTAAATTGAAATGCAATATTAAAGTTCAGAGAGCGACAGCTATTGAGCGTTCAACAGTATTAAGTAAAAAGAAAAAAAAAATCCCCTCTGCAATGTTACAACCTGCTGTCATTGTGAAAGGCTGGATCAATCCATCAGGTCAAAGGTCAATCCTACCGCGTTCTCTGGCCTGCCTACTACATGTATGATAATGTAATTAACAGCAGCCATTGTTACAGGTTTATAATGTATTTTTCTAATCTCATTTTATATGTATATTAATCATTTTTCTGAGTGCTTTTTTTTTGTTTTTTAAACGAATTCTACTGCACCCCCCACAACAGCCCCCACCCTCCTTTATTGACACGGTGAGGGTTGTCTCTGGTGGGGGGGGTTGCCTTTCCCCTGTTATATTTTGGTTTCTCACCAGTGCCCGGCTTGTTTAACTCATTAGACTTTATTAGTTTCCTTGTCATAAGTATTTTTACATGCTTGCATTTAGTTTTCATGGTGTATGCTGTTATTTTTCTTATTAACCTCTTGGCATTTATTTTAATAAAACATTCTTAGTAAGAATTTTACTAACTTGCTGATATTTTTGTCTTGTGTTTTTAACCAGTTTCATGAATGTATTACCCTGGTCTGGTTCACAAGACTAACACGATTAAAAACACTGGTGTCGCGCCGACCGACCGACCGGCCGCCACACAAACACGCTCGCCACACGTCAGCGCGGCCGCTCGGCACACGACCTCCCCCGCTCACACTCTTTCACAATCCCTCACTCCGTTCCCAGCACTGCCCTCTCTCTCTCTCTCTTCTCTCGCTCTCTTCTTGGTCGTCCTTGTGTGTGCGCGCCAATGACCTCGCCCACACAGGAAGAGCCGGAGGTGACGGTGCTAGCCGCACGCTAACACGAGGTCGCCGGTCCAACTCTCTGGGTGAACGGTTGCGTCCAACTGCACACGGCCATTAAAGACCTTGCTCTGGCCGTTTGGATGATCTGTGCCAAAATAATACTCATCTCAAGCGAATTGTGTTGTTTTTTTAACTGTGAATCAAGCCGAGCAGACATCTCATTGTTACCACAGAAACCGCTGCCGTCTCTTTCCTCCAATGCTTCGGTGGTTTCTCTGCCTGGATGGTGGCGTTCCGCTTAGCACCAGCTGTTGTCTGGCTGGCAGAGCTTCTCCATGTTCAGCTCACTGATGCTAACAAACGCTGGTCTGTTCGGCGGCGTCCAGCACGCTCACACACACCAGTTAACCGCGCCAGTATGAAGGACTTTGGGATCAGAACAGCCGCGCTGTTCCTGGCAGTGTCAAACGCTGATATGGCTTTGATGCTTTAATCTCCTTTTTTCTTCACTAACTCAAAATATTGACACACCCAAGCTGAAGATTAAATTCATTAATCCAGATTACTTTAACCTCTTTAAAAAAAAAAAAAATCACACAACACAACATCGCGATACAAAGAAACAAGGATTTTGAGCGTCTAACATCAAACTTAGCGTTTCTCTCTGGGATTAACAGTTTGCTTTGATCTGAAAAACAGGGTGTTTTCTTTGTTGATTTCTTCCGCCTGCGTTGGAATTGGATTTGCGGTCGTCAGATCAAACCGTTTTCTGCGTTGAGCCATGCCTAGTTTGTAATTTATTAATGTAGGATCTGGCCTTTGTCGCCTTCTTCCACCAGCTGTTTTGCACCATAATCGGCATTTTAAGCTAAAACCGTCCTTTTTTTTTTTTTTTAACTCCAACACGGGTGCCTTTTACCTCCGCTCACTGATGTTTGGACGCTAACATCCGCTCATCTTCTGTCTCCCTTTACTGATTTTCTGAAGCACAAAGATACTAAATGCCCGCCTTTCGGGGAAGTTTGACCAAACCTTCTGGCCTCATTTCCCGCGCTGGTCGGACCACAGCGTGGCGGATCGCTCTCAGTGCCTTTCAGAGTCTGTCCCAGGGCATTCAGTGTACTGATCTACTAACGACCTTCTGTCAGTCTGTTATTTTTTCCTTCTGTTTAACAAACATTCCTCCAATGAGTTAAACGGCAGGTAAACCAATCAGTTTTGGTGATCCAGCACCCAGGTGGTTAAAGGCAAACGCTCCTAAAACACCGGGTGACAAATCATTTCTCTTTTCGTCCCACTGGAATTAGTTTGTTCTGTTTAAATTTGTTTTTTGGACTATGATAAGAGTATTATCCATTTGATTTTTTTTTTTTCCTAAAATTCTACTCGTATGTTAGGTTTTCATCCAGTTAGCGGTGCACTAAAATCTGTGAGTGTTTTATTTTCCTTACTTTTATTGTGGAATCGTGAGGTTTTACGTGAAGTAGCTTTTGTTCTGCTTTTGTGTCCTCTTGTTTTATTAGCCAGTAAGACTTGAGTTTGAGTAGGGTGTAAAACAAAACATGTAATGCCAGTGCTTGTTTCTTACCCCCACCCCTAAAAAATAATAATTAAAAACAAAACAAATAAAAGAAATGTCATGTGTGCAATAAAGAGCCGTATTTCCAAGCTTCCCTCTGGCTGCTCCACCTGGGCTGCTCTTCTTCATCACTGACCTGTTTTTTGTGGCCTTTGCTGGGATTTTTTTAGGGGGGAAAAAAAAAAAACAAGCTTAAAGGTGGGTGCACCACAATCAAAGAAAGATCAAAACACAGATGGTAAAATCCCTGATTAATCCCTCCGTTGTGACACAATGGTGACACTGCACATCTGTCACACACGCGCATGCTGTCGCTCCTCAGATGACCTCCGATAACCCTTCACATAGCATTTAAGAGCTTCTTCCAAAATAGCATCTGGTGCGGCAACCATCACACGTTTCGCTAAAGTCTTGTCAGTTGTTGCTAGCACAGCTGTGGCGCTAATTTGAATAAATCAAATGAGCCATATGTAATTCTTGTTTTCAAAGGTCTTATTCTGAGATTCGATGAGGTTTGCTGTCACCGTGATAATCACGTTTCCTGTCAGAGCCATGAGTCAGTAATGCTCCTAGAGTCGCAGCAGCGACCCCGGGGGCCTCGGTGCCAAACTGTGAGCGTGAACAATGGCCGTCCTGTTCCTCCTCTTTAACCTGGCAGGACAGACCTGAGGAGAACGTCTCAATCTGCTGAGCGGGGAGATGGCGGGAGCAGCGGCTCTGGAGGGCAAGGAGAGCGGGGGGGGGGGGAGAAAGGGAGCAGAAAGTAAGGAGGTGGAGGGGACTGATGGTGGCTGTGGCCCCCGGAAAGATGCATCAAAGCAGGATTTGTTGCATAGACCAGCTGGGAGACTAATCACAGAAAGAGACTGTGTGTGTGTGTGTGTGTGAGAGAGAGAGAGAGTGAGAGTGTGTAAGAGAGAGAAAATAGAATGGAAGGGTTGCATCAGTAGTGACAGATGAAGCAGCTTCCTGTGGAATGAATATAGGGCATTCATCAGACTGCAGCTGTTTCTGGATGTCTCGCTGTGTGTGTGTGTGTGTGTGTGTGTGTGTGTGTGTGTGTGTGTGTGTCCGTGAACAGTTACTGAGGTCCCCAGAATCAAAGCAGCTCTTTGGGCACCTGTGTCCACTGGCAGCAGCTGGATCCTCCAGATCTGCTCCTGATGACTGGTCAGAGAATCAGGCGGACGTGGCCGATCTGAGCTCTGATTGGCCGGACAGCCAGACGGCGCCTCCCCCAGGAACCGTTTCAGCAGCGCCTTCTGAAGTTTGTGGCTTTCCGCAAGCGCAGGCGGTTGTATCCCCTGGGGAGCGTCTGTCATTCTCGGAGTTGTTTTCACATTTCCTTTCCGGTCTGGAGGATGATGTCATCCTTCCAGACGCTCTCGCAGGTATCTGGAAAATGCTCCTCCGGTCGGCCGCATCCCTGCTGACGCCCTGAAAGAACGGTCCCGTCACACCGGCTCAGACGTAACGTTGAATCTACCTCAACTGTCAGGAGACAGTGGAGGCTGGTGGGTCACCTGGCGCAGACGGAGGCGTCTGGCAGGCAAACTGCTCCCCTGGTGGTCAGGAGGGGAATGACACAATCAGCATCTGCATCAGCCCAACAATCATCTGTGTGTGTGTGTGTGTGTGTCTTCGACTTGTGAAATGAAAAAATGAAAATGCTGACCCAATTTAATACACCTGTGCTTCGCCTAACAATTAATCTCTCTCTCTCTCTCTCTCTCTCTCTCTCACACAGAAACACACACACACACTCTTTAACTCCACATAATCTGATCCACCTCCTCTGAGTTGCACCTTACGGATCCACCAGAAAGTCACATTTAGGTTTGTGAGATCTGTTTTTTGATGTGTGTGTGTGTTTGCTGTCATGGCAGCGTGTTGAGATTTGGTGTTTGGGTGGCCCTGGCGGAAGAGATTAATGTGGCCCATAAATGTCCAGTATTTCAGCATTACATCATGTTTTCGGTTGTAACAAGTGAAGATCTTATCCTCTCCCTGGCGCGGAAGCTCTTGTGCTCCTGACTTATGTGTACTTTGTGTTCTGAGTCACGGTGGGAATTAAGAGCGCCAGACTGATTTTCTTAGAGTTGCGGCGTTTACCTGCAAGCAGCCGTCCAACATAAAAGCTCTTTCCAGCCAGAAAGGCGAGAGGAAGAATCGGTTTCCCTCCTGGCTTCTCTGGAAGCTCCAGCGAAGCCAAAGCTGACAAAGGCTCTTCCCTGGCGTCGGGGAGGGAAGTGGCTCCGCTGGAGCTCTCTGAAATAAACATCATCATCTAGAAAAAAAAAGAGTTTCACTTACAAATTTCTACGCGCACGACAGTTGCGGATTTTCTTTTGGTGCCTGGAAAAAAAAACCAGCCAGCCAGGTGGAGCCGGGACGCGTGAGCCAGCGGGAGCCCGCGGTACGACATCAGCCATCAATTATTGAGATGCCACATCTGGGGTTCCCGTCATTACGGCTGTAATTGTCACAAGAGGAAGAAATAAGAGTGTGCTAATTAGCCAAACGAGGGAATGGGGAGCTCCGCACCTCCTATGTGTCGGCTACGCGGAGGCGCTGCTGCCAGGTTTCTCCTGTGGTTGGTCTGCTAACTGATGACGCGGCGGTTTTTGGCAGATGGGCGACACCTCTGTGACCCCTGGCCCCCTGGGCCCCTGGCCTGTCAGGATATTTCTGCTCCTCCTAATCCCAAACCGGTGCTAGTCTGAGCTAATCCCACTGACCCGAGCTGTCCCAAGCAGGAGCAGAGAACCCACACGAGGAAGAGGAGGAGCCACCGAGGCCGCACGGGAGAGGGACTGGAACCCAGAACCTTCTGGACTGAAGCGGTAACTTTATCCTGATTCATTCAACTACACACACACACACACACACACACACACTTTGGGTCTATGGTAGATCACAGGAGACCTTGTACTATTTCTGTTTCTTTAGTCTGTGTCTTATTTTGCTAATCTACCTTCCCTCCTCCTCTCTCTCCCTCTTCATCCTCCTCCTCCTCCTCTTCCTCTCCTCTGCATCTCAGACAGCAGGCCTCTCTGTCTGTCTTCTGGTTTTCGCTCTGACTCAGATATCTTTGCTCTGATTAACTTCAGCCGCTCCTCTTAGCCCTGATGAAGAGCGTTGCTTGTAAACTGGTCTTTAGAGACCGAGCTTGGCTGACTTTACATTTCTTAGATGAGGGCGAAGCTCGGGGATTTGAAAAGGATGAGTCAACCTTGTTCTTTGAAATAATCCTCGGCAACAGTCGGCGCCTCAGCCGATCCGGCGCGTCAGGCAGCTTCTGCATGCGGCGGCAAACAGGTGCTGCTCTCTGTGGTTCCGGGCAGCGTTAGCCGCCGCGTGCTCCAGTTGGAAGGAGAAACTGGCCGCATCCTGCAGGGCTTCCCTCTGTCGGTGTGTTTTACTACCACAATCAGGTGTCTGGTAAAAATGTGTGACTGTAGCATGAAAACAACGAGCACAAGAACAAACAGGAGAAAAAAGGCGGAACACCTCATCTCTGACCACAGACGGGTGTTTTCACTGAGTTAAGTCGAGCTTAGCGGCCGATCGGCTCTGCCTCTTTAACCAGTCGAACCCATTAAAGCCAGTCTTAACCCTCAGACAGCCGTCAGTCCTGCAGGCATGGCTGTTTTACTCCAAACCTATTAAAACGAGCCTAATCTAAATCCAATCATCTGCTCTCCTTCCCCTTCTCCCTTCCTCCTCCCCCTCTTCCTGGCGTCCTGCTTTTCTCCAGCTCACCTGATTCTCTGTGAACCTTCATTACCTGTTGTTTGGTTGGGGATTACTCTGGTCTGAGAGCTTTAACGCGGGAGACTCTTAATAAACTCTAAATATTAAATCAAGCCAGTGGCTAATTTACAGCAATTGGACCACCCCCTCCTCCCCCGACACACACACACATACACAGAGGTCAACCTTCAGTAGGCCTGCTTCTGTTCTGTTGCATCTTGGGTTCTCTGAGGTCAAAGGTCATGCTGTCCGAGCCATCAGAGGCAGCGCTTGTACCGCTTCTTTAGGAAGACGCTAGTTTCTGAGAGGCAGTCGTGAGTTCCGCTGCGACAGGAGGGGAAAGACAGGACGAACCGGCGCCGCCGCTTCGCTCGCCGCTGATGTTCATTTACCAGCTCCCGACCAGCGCCGGCGCGCCATCGCCGAGTCTTTAAAATAAATACATAAAATATGACCTGTTCCGAAAGAGAATCAATATTGCATGTTTGTCTGCGGGAAAGCTGCTGATGCATTTGCTGCGCTGACTTTTCCAATTTCTACATCTGAGATTACCATCGCTTTCAAACGCACGGCTCATTTTGAAAAACAGAATTTCATTCAAGTCGCTGCTCGGGCTGCGTGCCCCGAGGCTCTGCCAGAGAGGGGGAGCGTATTAATGAAAGGAGAGACAGACAGCGTTATTTAAATCACCTCAACAGCAGCACCCCAGGCACGACACGGGCTCGCCGCCGCCCCGCCGACCTGTTTTTATACCTCAGCCCGCAAAAGCAAACTTAATCATGTCGACATAAAGTCGGCCGGCGACAAGCCAACTGAAACAGAGTCGATTTGAACCTCCGGCGGGAATTACAGCAGCAGAACCTACAAAGGAGGAGACGGAGCCACGCCGGCTGCATAAACAGCCCTAATGTGAGATGAAGACAGCCTCGCTTCACTGGGCCAGACGCCGCCCGGATCCCTCGATCGGGCTAACTGGTGGACGACCGCTTTGACACCGGGTTCAAGCTGCTTGAGAAGGTTGCTGGTTTAGGACTCATCGGGTCTGCTGAAGATTCCTCACTTTCCCATTTATTCCTGATGATGTTTTTTCTTGTCTCAGCAGCTTCGTTTCCAGTCAGCGCGCCGGCGCCGCTCGATAAAACTGTCAATAAAGCGTCAGGCAGCCATATTAAAGATCCCCTTCACGCCTACATGAATATCTGTCCGTCCCGCTTTCTGCAAAGCAAGTGTAATTACAACTTTTTTTTTTTTTAAAGTTCATGCTGTGCCACCTAAAATGGCGTTGCACATCTGTCCTCATCTGGTGCCCCTCAGCAGGGACCCCCTGCTGATGTCACGGGTTTGTCACGACAACATTTTCTGATGCTAAAAGAAATTCGTTCAGAATTTTGGCAAAAAAAAACAATCAACACTAGAGCAAAATGGCGTAGATGTCCCCTCAGGGCCTTCGTACGGCAGCGTCTTTGACTTCATAGAGGAAAAATGAAACCTTTTTTGTTGTTTTTCCAGCTGCTTTTACCTTCTCAGAAACGTCAAAGGCAAAAAGGCTCACCTAATCCAATCAAGGGGGATTATTTTCAATTTATTTCCGGCCATAAAAAGCCTTTGCTTTGTCATTCTAACATCCAAAAAAACAACTTTCATTGCAAAGTGAGGCAAAGCCTCCCTGGTGAGGGCTGGAGGAAGCAGCCGGACGTATGAGAGCGATTAGGAGGCTGTCGGTGTCCTCTGGCCGGGCTGATTGGTGGTGAATCGCTCACGGTGACCACAAATCCTGATGAGCGGCTGATTAGCAGCACGACTTTTTTATTCTCTGAATCTCCAAGTCGCGTTAGCATCCGGAGCAGCCGATCAACTGGCTTTACTGCTGGTTAGCGCTAGCAGCATTCCTGTTGGGAGTCCTCAAAAAGATAGAAGTACAAAGGTGTGTCCCCCCCGCCGCCCCTCCCCCCCCCCCCTCCCCCCTCCTCCCCCCCCCCCGCACCGCCTCTCCCCACGCTGAAGCTCCATGTGGCGCCATTCGCTGATCTAATCACCTCGGCCCAGTTATCCCTGTCAGAAAGAGCTTATCAGAAACTATTTAGGGACCTCGTGGAAGCAGAAAAATACCAGCTAATGCAAAGGTGCCGCACAGAAGTTGGTCGTTTTAGATATCGATCGCATTTAGCGCTAGCAAAACGCCACCTTTGTGCTGATTTGAATAAGTTCTCACGCAGTGTTTCCTCCCCAAGGCGAAAAAGATCGGGGGCGGCGGCTTCGGGGAGATCTACGAGGCGGTGGATCTGCTGACGCGCATCAACGTGGCGCTGAAGGTGGAGTCGGCCCAGCAGCCCAAACAGGTGCTGAAGATGGAGGTGGCTGTGCTGAAGAAGCTGCAGGGTGAGCGGAAATGGCTCCGCCGTCTTTGGTTACGCTTCAAGGGCAGACGCGGCCTCCATTGATTATTCCTCTAAAAGAATCCGGTAAAAAATAAACAGAGGGGACAAAGAGAAGCTAAACAGGCTGGTTATAATGACTTAAACGAGCTAATTTGGCTGGAAATACGAGTCGAGGATGCTAACTGGACCAGTAACAATATGTAGCGCGCTGGTTTGTTAATGGAGACCAGTTACCTGATGAAGTGTCTGCAGACAGGTTGTTATGAGCTCTTTTCTTGGTAAATGTGACGCTTCCCTCCCCCTTTCTGCCCTTTACCCCCCTGCCATCTTGGTTTCTCCCCTCTGAGAGGCTGATCAGTGGGCCGGGATCGTGTTTGGTGGCTAATGGCCGAAGCCTGAGACATCCTGGGTCGGCTGCTTCCGGAGGGGGCAGCTCTGTAATCTGAGAGGGGCCCACCACACCCCAACCCCCCCCCCACCCCCCCAACACACACACGCACACACACAGACCAAGTGTTCTCTGCTGCGACTATGAGCATCATCCAGAGCGTATCGATTGGTCACATGACGCGGCCTACATCAGGTGACCTGAGCTTCCCCCCCAGCAGCAACCCTAACCCCCAACTGTCCCCTTCGATCCTTCCCCAGGTAAAGACCACGTGTGCCGCTTTGTGGGCTGCGGCCGCAACGACCGCTTTAACTACGTGGTGATGGAGCTGCAGGTCAGAGGCGCTAGCCAGCATGCTAACAGAGCTGAAACAGGTGACGCCGGAGCTGACCCTCTGGGTGTTTCCGCCTGGTTAGGGTCGAAACCTGGCCGACCTGAGGAGGAGCATGACCCGCGGGACCTTCAGCATCAGCACCACCCTGCGCCTGGGCCGCCAGATCCTGGAGGCCATCGAGAGCATCCACTCCGTTGGCTTCCTGCATCGTGACATCAAACCGGTGAGTCGTGGTCGCTGCAGGAGCCGACCGGCTGATGAACCTCCCCACCGTTGGGCCCACTCGTTGCTAGCTCAGAGGTAGCTCACCGCTAACGTTATTGTTACCACCTCTTTTCCCGTTTTCCAGTCCAACTTTGCAATGGGACGCTTTCCCAGTACATGCCGGACCTGCTACATGCTGGATTTTGGTTTGGCTCGCCAGTTCACCAACTCCAACCAGGAGGTCCGACCTGTGAGTGCCCCCTTGGTTTACCCACCCGTCTGTGGAGCGCTTATAGTTAATAAAGTTCATTTTGAATGGAATCAGCGTCTTTATGAACCGGTCTAATTGGTTTTCCCCCGCCAGCCCCGCCCAGTGGCCGGGTTCAGAGGAACCGTCCGCTACGCCTCAGTCAACGCGCACAAGAACAAGGTCAGTGTCGGCACCTGAGCGTCACCGGCTGCCAGGTTGGGATGTGTGGGCGCCGGGAACTCAAAAGTGGCCTAATTCTGCAGGAGATGGGTCGCCATGACGACCTGTGGTCCCTCTTCTACATGCTGGTGGAGTTTCTGGTGGGTCAGCTGCCGTGGAGGAAGATCAAGGACAAAGTGGGTGATGACGCCGGTCCAGGAAGGACGTGCAGCCGTAAAGGACGGAATGTGACGCGCGCGTATGTGTGTGTGTGTGTGTGTGTGTGTGTGTGTGTGTGTGTGTGTGTGTGCCTAGGAGCACGTGGGGAAACTGAAGGAGACTTATGAGCACCGCCTGATGCTCAAGCACCTCCCGGCAGAGTTTGGTTTGTTCCTGGAACACATCTCCAGCCTGGATTACTTCACGAAGCCCGATTACCAGGTAATTCACCAGGTTTTCTTTGGGTTTAACGTTCCGACGGGTCGGTTTACTGATGTTGTGTTTGTCGCCGCAGCTGCTGATGTCGGTCTTTGACAACAGCATGAAGACCTACAACGTCGTGGAAAACGACCCCTACGACTGGGAGCGGACCGGAGCAGACGGCGCGCTGACGATCAGCACCACCGCCACCACGCCGCAGCATCACACGCGCCTCACCCCGGCGCACATGGGGTAGGTTGGAGTGGAAGGGCCGCGGCGGATTGGAGCTCCTTCCGCAGCTCACTGGGAACCTTTGTCGCTCCAGCATGGCCAACGCCTCCCTCATCCCCGGCGACCTTTTGAGGGAAAACACAGACGAGGTCCTGCAGGACGAGCAGCTCAGCGACGTGGAGAACAACCCGGTTCCGGAGCGCCTGCCGGGTTCTCCCCTCCACCCGCACCGCAACCAGGAGGCCGACGTCTGGGAGGAGCTAGACCGCAACCGCAACCGCATCCGCACCACAGCGTGAAGGTGGGGGGGTTTTCTGCATCCGTGGAAGGATTTTAGCAGTTCGGGGCTTCAGAATTAGTGGGCGGACTTTTGGGATCAGGTAATCGTTGGAGGGATTTGTTCTGTTCAGGTGGCGGCGGAGGAGGAGCACTGCAACAACCAAGCTAACCCGGGACACCAGGGCCCCCATGCTGGTCCCAGTCTGGGCTCTCCGGTGGTGGGCTCGGACCGCGATGGCCCTCTGTTAAGGAAGCTCCGCAATATCCACAGCTTTGAGCTGGAGAGGAGGCTTGGACTGGAGTCCAAACCCGCTCCGGAGCACTTTGTGGAGGCAAAGTATGTGTCTAGAGCGACCAGTCGAACCATGTGACCACCGATGCGACGTTTCCTCAGACATACTTGTGTCCGTTACCACACAGCTCAGCAAAGCAGCAGCTCGGCACCAGGAACCAGGAGACGGAGGCTAACGGGGCCGCCGTCATCCCCGTAACTCAGGGCCAGGCTGTACCCAGCAGGGAGCTCCCCGACAGGGTCTGGCACTACGACGAGGAGTTCCGCTCCGGCGGCGAGTCTCCCAAACCGGCGTCCTCTGGATCTCAGGAGCAGGGAGAGGGGGCGGCCAGCAGCGGGGGCTTCGTGGCCCTCAATCTGAGCTCCGGGAGGCAGGACTTTGACTCGAGGGAGTGGGTGATGGTGGAGCGGCCCAGCGGGTCTCCCGGAGCCAAGGTTACCACCAGCCCCTCGGAGGAGGACGAGGAGCCCGAGGTGCTCCTGCCGGGGGAGCAGGAGAGGGGCGGCCCCAGCCCGAGTTGTGAGAAGACCAGGCAGGAAAGAACCGCGTCCTCCATAGGAAGCGTCAAAGTGGACAAACTGGAGCTCAGTGTTGGACCAGCGGGCGCTCTGCCCGCCATCACCCCAACAAGCCCAGCGGAGGCTCTGGCTGAGGGAGTCCTGACTCAGGTAGGAGCTTCTGTTCCAGCCCACATCAGCGACACACAGGACACTGGCTGTAGTCAGCGTGTGACACCGCTCCAGAGCCGCTCAGCCGTAGCCGTAGACGCTAAGAAACCAGTCAGGGAGACGCCGACCGCATCTTGCTGTGGCTTGAAACCGAAAATCTTTTATGTTGTTTTGCTTCTTTGCGTGATCATTTATTTAAAAAAAAACCTGATTGTTATCAGATCCTTGCATGAAGGAATTTACACTTATGCTATGGCATCATGTGTTTGACTTGTGTTCTAAAATGCGCAGTGTTTTTTCTCCTTAACCTTCATTTGCTCATTCTCAAGGCGCTTTTATTACTGTTTTAGTTGGTTTTTTCTACACGATCGCGTCCATAAATCTCCCCCATTTACACTCAAATGAAACCACGACGCTGAAGTCCGCGTTGTTCAAAAAAGGGTCCTAAAGCCGTCGTTGTACCCTGACAAAGGACGTGGAGCTCCAGCTCTAGGTGTGGGTCAGAAGAAGGGTGTAACTGCATCCATTTTCATGCCATGTAGGGGTTCAGTTCTGTAATAAATGGGAAAAAGAGGCAATTTATTGATATAAATGACCCCAACCTGGAACCTTAAAAATGTTCCTGGCTCCTTGGCCTGTTCAGCTCCACCACCTCCCCCCCTCGCTCACTTTCTAGGCAGCCTCCCCTCCACCTCCTCCACCGTGCTTCCTCCATCTCACCCCCCACCTCCCACTTCTCTCCCTCCCGTCTTCTAGTTCCCCACCTCTCCTCCGTCCCTGCCCGAGGAGGTGGCGGCCCGGACCTCCAGTCCCGTCCCCCTGCGTCTCCGAGCCCTCACACCCTCCTGACCACCCTGTCGGACCCGCTGCACCAGCGTCAGCCGGCGGGCATGAGGCGCAGCCCGTCCGCCGACCAGCAGCGCCGCTCCTCCTCCTCCTCCACCTCCTCCTGCCACGCTTCCCTCGCTCTGCCGCTCCAAACTCCGCCCACCGGCACCGCGCTGCTCGCCCAGTCGCAGAAAGCTCCCGGCCATCCCGGCGGGTGCCGCCAACAGCAGGTTTCCCTCTGTTATCCGCATCAGCCGAGCCCAGCTCCAGCAGGTGACCAGTCCGTCCCAGTGCGGAGTCAGCCGAGTGCACAACCGCACACACACACACACACACACACACACACACACACACACACACACACACACACGTAATATCGCCGAAATTCATCCGTTATTGACACACTTTTAGAATTCCAGTCTCTCGGACCTCAACCTCCATTCAGCTAGCTCTGCGTCACTAGCGCTCAGCAGCCGCCATCCCTTCTTTTCTGTTCCTTTTTGTTGCTTTGTTGGCTGGTTTCAGTTGCTCGTTTCGGCTCCTTTGTTTGGTCGGCCTGCTTTTTGTCTCGCTGTTGTCAGGCGGTGCTCTCCAGACGCCGTGAGGGCCATTGTGCAGGCCAGACAGAGCACGGGTCAGACGTGTCCTGGTGTCCTCGGACGTGTGTTCTTGTGACCTGAATACAGACGTGTGTGTGCTTGTCTGATTGTGTGGCATGTGTGTTTGGAATGTCCAGTCATGACTACAGGTTGCACGCTCTCTTTTGTTTCAGGTCGTCTTTGTCCTCTCTGTCTTTCTCTTTCTCTCTCTCTCCCTGTATCTATTCCTCACCCTCTCTTCGCTGAAGCCCCCTGCCAAGTGAACCTTTCCTGCTGGTTTAGTACTCACAGCTTGACTGACACTGCCATAGCACTTGTGTGTTTCACTCTGATAATGGTAGCTATGGTTATCGCATGCCGTTTGCCAAACGAATCACCATTTTTTACCCCATTTGATATCACTTGTTTGCTCCCACTCATCTGTTCCGGGCTCTTGCTGCAGCGCTACAGCACAGCCCCACGTGTTGTAGTCCATCAGCAACAGGCCTTTGACAATTTTATTCCTGCTTCGATTGATGGCGTGGACTCACGCGGCTGTCTTTTCCTCTTCCCGTCCACGTGTCCACCTCCCCGTCCCCTGCAGCTGACCGCCCAGCGTCCCTCGGGGCTCTCCTCCCAGTCCGGCTCCGACAGCGCCCCCCAGTGCCATCTGATGGAAAGGCAGGACGAAGCCGGGACCGAGGAGCAGCAGGTCCTGGAGCGCACGGACGACATCTGCGCCCCGCCGGGCCGGGCCCCCGCCGACCTCGGGGCCTCCGCAGACCCCCTGGCCGACGCGCTGCTCAATGGAAGTAGGCCCAGAGCCGAGAGCCCCGCGCAGGGCCGGGCGTCCTCTCCGCGCTCGCCTTCGTCGCCTCGCGCCCCCCGCAGCCCCGCCCTTGCCAACGGTCAGCTCTCCCCTCCTGCCAGTAGGGACCCGAACAGCGGATCGTTCCCCAAAGACGCTGACAACAACAACGGCCAAAGCGACGGCGCCGCAGAGCCGAGGCTAAAGGAGGCGACTCCGCCCCCGGCCCGCTCCCACCCAGCCGCCCCCTGTAAGGACCCCACCCGCAGGCTCAGCCGTATCCCGGTCCTGGAGCCCTCCAGCCTGCTGGAGCCCCCGACCCCGGGCTCCGCTAAGGAGAAACTCCTGCAGAAGAAAGCGAGCCAGCAGGGCTCCGTCCCGTCTCCCACCGCCTCGCCGTCTCTTTCCGACAGGCGGGGCGTGGTCGCCTCCCTCGCCAGAGACCCTCTGTCCTCCACCTCGGACCGCTCCCAGGACGAGGACTCCCTCATGGGCTCGCGCTCGGATCGTCACGGAGACGAGGCTCCTTCCCTCTCCTCCTCCTCCAGCCCTCTCTCCCGTAAGAGCCGGATCCCCCGCCCCATCCACTCGGCCTCTCTGCCGAGGAGCTGGCCGCCCACTTCCTGCCCAGCCCGCCGCCAGGAAAGCCGCCCTGCCGTCCGGGCGCGGAGGGCAGGTAGGTTTCTCTCACGCCTCAGATGTAGACGCTCGGCCCGTTCACCGCAGCCTTTTCTGTCCTCAGGCTTCGGCGCTACCGGATTCGTGCCGGCAGCAACAGCGACTCGGACCTGCTGACGTGCATCGCTCACCTGATGCACGGCGCTCGCAGCTCCGCCCTCCACCACCGCTCCTCGGCCCTGCACGACGGGACCAGGAAGGGCGTCTGCAGCCTGACCAGCTCGCCGCACCACCACCACCACCACCGCAGCTCCAGCGTGTCCCCCCGCAGCTCCTCCTCCCTGCAGCGCTCCGTCAGCTCCTCGCCATCGCGTCACGAACACCGCGGGGGCGGCGGCGGCGGCTGCCTGGGCCGCAGCCACTCCCCCCCCAGCTTCTGCCGGCTCGCCGCCTCCGCGCCGCTTCCACCCCCACCACCCGGAGACGTGCTGCGGCCGGCAGGCGCGCGCCGGCCTGCTGCATCTGTCCAGGGGGAAAAGCTGCAGCCGAGAGGGCAAATGCTCCAGCAAGCTGAGCAGATAGTTCCCCCCAGGAAGACCCTGGTGATGCGTTCAGGGTCCTCCTGGTTCATCCAGAAAAAATTCCTTTTCCCGTTGCCGTCTCGTGTTTGGCCCAAGATTTCCCCCTTTATTCAGGCTTTGTTTCAGCTTTACAGGGGCAGCTCCAGCAGTCGTATCTCCAGACCCAGTCAGGTTCTGGCCCACGGAACCGAGCGTTCCTGCATGTCACGGGATCCGTCTGAAGGGCAGGGTACGCTTTTAACCCGACCTTCCTGCTTCGGATGGACGGAGTGCCCCAGGACCTATCGGGGCACATCAGGGTCCTCGCGTCCTCCGTCTTTATTAGGGTAGAATTAACCAGAATCTCCAAGAATTAACTGTGATTTCCTGGCTGAGTCTGCAGATTGATGAGGAAATTAATCCTCCGTCTGTGTTCCTCAGTCTTGCACCACCATGTAGTTAGTGTGAGCTTATTTCCTCGGATCGATCACGGCTCGAGGGTGACTCGCATCTCCAGCCTTTCGGAGATCGGAGGCAGGGTATAATATTGACTGTCTGCTCCTTGGGAATGCGGAAGCTACCAATCTGTATTCAACTCTATTTATTGAGATATTTATTGTGACGCTCGGCGGTGCGCCGGCCCTTCTCCTGCTCGCGTCCCCCCGTCTACAATCAATCATGTAAAGTTTGTGAGAACACACCTTCACGTGCCTACCGTGTTGCTAAGAGGGAAACATGAGCCAAGGGACTGCAAATTAGATTTGTGCGAACAGAAACCTTTCTATTTTAATCCGAAGCTGTAGATAAAGTAGCTAAAGATCACTATTCAGAGCGACCTTCACCTTAGCGTGTGCCTTGGCACCTCGGGCAGCTTCAAAATCCTCTTTGGTTTGGGAAAAAAAGGGAGCTCAAATCAGACTCGTGCCAGTCGGAAAACGTAGCAGATCATTTGAGCAGCGGCGGGGAACCTGTGGGCCAAAGCAGCGGTTCTTTCTGCTGGTGAATGGACAGCGCAACGCTCCTGCGCGCACAGCAGGTCAGCTTTTCAAAGCAGCAGTAAATTCCTGACCTTTAAGCCGCGGCCGTATTTACTGTACATATCTAACGTCTTGGTTTAGATGCTGCTTGGGTTTTCTTCAGTTGCTTCTGCACCCACACTGTGCACACCACCCAGGAGGGTTTTCTCCCGCTCCGAATCCTCCCGTCGCTCCTCTGCTTGTACCATACTGTAAGATAACCTCTCCCAAGGCTCCTCTTTGCATGCTCAACTGGAAAAAAGCAGAAATCCGCTCCTGAGTAAGAAGCTGCCAACCAGTATTGTTGAGATTCAAACCCAGCGGTGAGATTATAGCAGACGGGCTGAGGGATTTTCCTGTTCCTTTCTGCACTTTCTGCACTGATTTGACTATGATAGACTGTGCTTTTCTATGGTTGAACTAGTGGAAAGTCGAATGCGAGTCCTTGCTTGCCGTTGCCAAATGTTTTGATAAAAGTTGCAGATGTGGTCGGGGTCTGGATTTCCTGAAGCCGGGAGCGACAGGACCGGCGGCCTTGCTGCGGTTTCCACTCTGCGGATGTGGCCGGCGGCCTCACGGGGCCGCTGAGATGACCCGTCCTGAAGGCAGACAGCGTTCAGTCAGTCAGTCGCCTTAACGTCTCCTCTCTGCCCCTCTGTGCATCGCGAGGGATGACTGAGCTTTGTCTGTGCCGGAGATTGTCCCCCCCCTCAAGCTCCACTGGTGGAACAAACTCAAACTCAACCACTGTAAACTCAAAGTGTGTTTGTAAGCGAGTGTGTAAGTCGGTGCCCCACAGTGGGGGGTGTGGAATTTCTACCCGTCGCCAGCAATCAGTCCTTGAATTCCCCCTCTTTTCTGTATTTCAGGCTCACCTGTGGGGGATATTTCCAGCTTTCAGTATTCATAGCTCCGCTGTGCAGACTTTTACTATACACTTGTGAGATATGAGTGATGATTTGCATAAAGTCATTATAATCCGGCAAATGACGCGCTAACTAGCCGCAGAGAAAGATGGGCAGCGACACTAAACGGTGTTGTTGGTTTTTAAAGATAATCAGGTTTATATTTCTTTTCATTATTATTGCACATACCGTAAACCGTGTGTAGTCGTAGTACTAGTGAGGCCTTCCTGACGGGCATTTGCCTCTTTTTTTAAAAGTGGCGCGCTTCATCGGAGGTGTCATGCTAATAGTAGCTTGCTGGTATTTATGGTTGCAGACTCTCATAGACCAAAAAACAAAACAAGTCCATCATGTTTTGAGAGGTGATATGGAACCTAAACCCCTGGTGCACTTCTTGTAAAACACCTAATTAACTGTCATTAACTTATGAAGAACAGAACTTATTTATTGTAACCTTTGCTGAATTTCTTGTCTTTTTGACTTTGATTGTTGGGTATTTCTTTTGTGGATTATGTTTTTGTTGTAATGTATGATCGGTTTGAAATGAAACTGTACAGTCTCCAGGAAAGAATGTCTAAACTGGGAGTTTGACGTGTATATAACTGTAATTATTTATGTTTATTTTATCATTTGTACCATACCAATGCCTTGTACAGTGTTTCCCCCCTTTTCTTTTAAATTATTTTGTATTTTATTTTTATAAACTGGTTATGAATAAAATACTCATTCCGCATGCATACAAACCCTGGTGAAACTGTGGTTTTTACGTTTTCTCACTGAATTGGAATCATTTTAACCTTTTTTCTGGACAGTGTCGCAAAGGATATTATATGACAACAACCTGAACCTGAAAATGCATCTTTTCGATATAAATTATTATTGCTGTAAAATTACACATACATATATTTCCGAAATATGAAAAAAATATTTAATAAATATTTTATGTATTAAATATTTACTAATATTTATTTTATATTTAATAAATAAATAAACAATATTTATTTGACATAGATAAAAAACGAGACAAGGAAACGCAGCGCGTGAACAAACGCGTGCCTACGTCATCCGTATTACGTGCCTACGTAGGACTTGGCCCCGCACCACTAACGCTCAGTCTTTTCAACCGCGCAGCTTCTGGCCAGAAATGGCGGCTCTTTTGGAATCTCTCCTGTCGAAGAAAACGGATGTTAATATTGTCTTGGACTGGTTAAAGAACTTCGAGGTCGGTCTGAAACTTTCAGCCATCGCATGCGCAATATTGTAAACCTGGAGTCGCACATTTATTGACGTGTTTTACCAGATGACAACGCTTCCAAGTCACTGTAAACAAAACTTTTAGCCGCAGAGCTAGCGTGCTAGGTTAGCCGCAGCCAGGGTGGGAAGGACTCTGGGGCCACTGC